>APFE031066124.1:10523-31409 GCA_000404065.3 Pinus taeda
CTCTTCACCCCTCATTATTTCTCTTTCACTCATCATCCTCTCTCTCCTTCCCTTTCTATATCTATCTACCTCAATCTCTCTCCCTCCTCTTTCTTCCCCTTATTCTCTATCCATCCCTATTTCTCTCTCCCTCTATCACTCTTGTTGGTTATTTATTCTATTTTTTGTGTGAATAATCCCACACATGTTTACTATGTGTCAGGTAGCATCCTTTTACTCAAGGGTTCAGGGTTATCGCACCTCGAAAAAAATAGGTAGTTTATGCATCCATCTTTTTGGGGAGGGCAGTTTTGAATATTATTTTTTCTTGTATTAGGGGTTTTGGATGCTGCAGGATCCTATATACAATATTTTAGATAATGAATTTGATTGATGATAAAAATTAGATGTGTAGCTATACGAAGTTTGTTGGTTTTATCATTTTAAGTTATAGGGTAAATCTCTATCTAATATTCTATTTACATTATCTTACATTTCTTTTTATTATGACTCCTTGTATGCATTATTACTATAAAGGTTTAAAGCTAATTACAACCTCTCTCTCTCTCTCTCTCCCATCACTCTCTCTCTCACAATATCTCTCTAATTTCTCTTTAAATCTCCTCTCTCCCTCATTTTTTTTGTTTCTCTCTTCTTCCCTCTCTCATATCCCTCAAGATTTATGTATATCTCCATTTATCTCTCCCTCTCTCTCACACGATATATCTCTCTCCTCACTACCTCTTTCTATGCATCTCTCTCTCTCTCTCCCACTCTCTCCATATCCCTTTCTCCCTTTACATATCCCTCGCTCCCTCGCTCCCTTAATTCATCCTTCACAACAAACCCCCTCTAGCTCTATTTCTCCCTCTATTAGTCTCTCTCCCCTTCCCCTTCCCTCGTCACTTCCTCTCACTCTCTATATTTTTCTCTTCCCCTATCCTTCTCTCTCTCTCTCCCTTCTTATCTCTTTCTCCCTTTCCCATCTCTCTCTCTCTCTCTCGCGCACACACACACACACACATCCCTTTACTCCCTCTCCCTCACTCTATGTATTTTTATTGTTCCCCCTCTCTCATCCATATTCAAATTTGTTTATATCTCCCTCCTCCTCTCTCTCTTTCTAATCCCTCTATATCTCCTTCACTCCCCATTACTCACTCTCTCCCTCTCTCTCTCTCTCTATGCTTAAATTTACCTTCACCTCCTCTCCTTCCTCTCCCTCTCTCTCTCCTCTTCGTCCCCCCCCCCTCTCTCTCTTTCTCTCTTCACATTTATCCCTCACTCCATCTCTCTTTATTCCCCACCTCTTCCATACCTCTCTCCACTATCCTCCCTCCCTCCTTTACAAAAACCAAAATTAAACTCTCTCTTTCTCTCTCTCTCCCTCCCTCTCTCCTTCTCTTTCTCTATCTATCTCTCTCCCTCACTATCTCCTTCTATCTATCTCTCCCCCTCATTTCCTCCCTCCCTCTATATTTCTCTCCCCCCTCTCTCTTCACCCTCCTATATATCTATCTACTTTTTTCACCCTCTCTCCTCTCTCCTCCTCATCCCCTTTCTCCATCCATATGTATATTTATTTCCCTATCTCTCTCATTGTCTACCTCTCACTCTCACTCTATCTCTCACCCTTTGTCTCTCTTCTACCTTCTCTCTCACACCCTTGTTCTCGCCCATGTAGTTCTTTCCCTATCTCCCTTTCTCTGCTACTCTCTTCTCTCTTTGTCACTCCCTATGTCTCTTTCCCCAAACCTTGATTTATCCCCCCTACCTTTCTCTGCATCACCTCTCTCTCCTTTACTATCTCATTCTACCTCCCTTTCACTCTCTTTCTACTTATCTTTACCTTTATTGTTATCTCTCCCTCCCACTCTCTAACTCTCTCCCACTCTCCCCATCACATCTCTCTCTCTCTCTCTCTCTCAACTCGTCCCTATTTCAGTCCACCAACTCTCTCTCTTTGTCACATATCTCTTTATACCTTTGTTGCTTCCTATCTCCCCCTTTTCTCTTGATATCCCCCTGCTTCACACACTCTCTCTTTTTCTATTTGTAAACCTTCCTTCCTCTCCCTCACTATATTTCTCTCTCTTTCTATATATATATATATATATATTCCTCCTTCACTTCCACCCCACTTCTATTTCTCCCCCTCCCTCTCATCCACTTTCTTTCAAATTTTCACTCTATCTCATCCTCTCCATCTATCTCTCTCTCCCACTCTCACTTCCTCTCTCTCTCTATCTTTTCCCCTTCCTCTCTCTCATTATATCCCTCCCTCCCACTGTCTTTCACTCTCCCTCCTCTTCTCCCCCTATTTCTCCCAAAACTTCAACTCTTTCTCCCTTGATACTTCCCACAACTACTTCTCTTCCTCACTCTCCCTTCCCTCTTTCTCTTTCTTTCATTTCTTCTGTTTGTCTCTCACTCTCTATATTCCCGTCACATTATCATCCCCTTTATCTATCTTCATATCTCACTCTTCCCCACACCCCAATATCTTCCTTTCCCTTTCTCTCTTCCCTCCCTTTTCCCCTATAGCCCTCCCCCTCTCTCCTCCTCACTTCCCTCTCTCTTTCTCCCCACCTCATCCATTTCCCTTTGTAAGACTTCTTAGCTCCAAGAATGCATGCATTTCACCAAATCTAGGAATGTCTAAATGTTTCTAGAGATAAGAACCTACTTTCAAAAAAAAAATTCCTCTTCGCAGCTACCCGATGAGACATTATCACTCAGAAGAACCTTATCCTTGAATAACATGCATATGGAGGAGAATATAATTGTAAAATGCCAATATTTAATGATTATAAAATCAACCATTTTTAATGTTGATTATGTTACAATATTTCTCAAAATATAAGGGAATTTATGGATCATGCATGTGAATAACTTCAACATTGCACAGAAGCATGCATTCAACATGCAATAATTTCTTTCAATTTGTACAATAACATCATTTTCCCTAGCTGTGTAGATTTCAACTTGCTTGGGGGTGGTGGAAGTAGATTTCAATCTTTCAAATAAGGTATCATTGATATGAGCATCACCCAAAAGCTCATCGTCTTGGAATGCATCTAACAACATTGCCTTCATGGAAATCATATTCTACAAGTAATCATCCATACCAACCTCAGTTTTGATTGCCTTCATTATCAACTTGTGATGAAGAACTACTATTGTTGTAGTCATTCCTAATTGGTAAATCTCAACATAGTGGGAATTGAATAGGTGGTTTTTTTTTTCAAAAGAAAAAATCGAACTTTTTATTACCAGGATAAAAAGTTACACAACATATGCTGAAGCATTCATTTTGCTCTATAATTTACGAATCATAGAGCTCACTGGATTAATAATTAGTCTAGCTAAAAACATGAATAGAAAGTCACTGAGAAAAAGCATGGCTCCTCATATGAGGAAAATTTTTGGCCAGTGCCTATCAGAGATGAGAGCAACATCAGAAATAGAGGCCATAAAATAAAAACAAAAAACTTCATGATAAACGCCCACAACGAGAATAGAGTAGCCAAGTTTGGAGATTCAGGACTTCCTCCCCTTTTTCTTCTTGACCTTTCGCCATTCTCCTTGGGCTGGGGTTATGGTAACAATTTGAAGTGGATTTTCTTCGCTGGGTCGGAGGTTTTCTTTGTCTGAATCTGAGGTATCTGATGAATGTAGCCTTTTGGTTCCACTGATTTCTATTTTATTTGGATTCTTTCCAAATTGTGATTCCATGGTTTCTTGAATAGGAATCTTCTGTATTTCTATTTGGCTACTTTTGTTTGGACTAGGTTCTTCCTCTTCATCCTCTTCCTCCTCTTCCGAATCTGAGTGGTTGAATTTCCATCCTTTTTGTTGACTGTCAGTTCTTTTCTTACTGCGACTATTCTTTTTGTATTCTAGACAAGCATTTTGTAGATGTCCAGTTTGTCAACATATTCTGCATCTAAAAGCTGTATTTTCATAGTCTAATGACTGCATCCAGTTGCGATCTTTGTGTTTCAGTTTTATGCTTCCCGGTAATCCTTTACTGAGGTCTACTTCTACGCATATGCGTGCAAAAGTAAAAATTCTTTCTTCTATTCTTTGTGTATCCATTTTGATATATCTGCCTATGGCATTTCCTATGCTTGCCAGTACCTTTTGATCCCAGAAATGAAATGGGAGATTGTGAAGACAAACCCATACTGGCATCTTGGACACAACGAAAGTGTTTGCATCAAAATCTGGGAACCATGGAGTGATAAATAGACCCGAAGATCCCCAGAACCAAGGTCCTTCCCGAATCACGAGATCTCTGACTTCTGGTGATTGAAATTTGACTATGAAAAACCCTTTGGAGCAGGGATGGATCTCACAGTCTAGAGACCATTTCATGAGAATCCATTGAAATAGATCGATAGGTTTGGGCCCAAATCCTTTAAAACAACATATGATGGCTTGCTTTTTATAGCTGTCACATACCTTCTCTGCTTCTACTATTTCAATTGTTAGTTCTGGAGTGTGCTGCAGTTGCTCCACTATGTATGGGCTTGGTTCAGATCAGCCTATTTTGGATCTGATGAAGAAGCTTTTCCTCGTAAAATATGCTTGTAAGATGTTCCTTCACTTCTGTGTTGCTGGAGTGGATCTGGGGTATGATTTGATTTAGATTGGCTGCCTCCTTCTGTTGATTTACCATACACTTCTCCTCCTTGTAATCTCAGATTAAGCATGATTGTAGATCCTAGCTTAATATTGTAATCCTTTGTGGATCGGAAATCATGAAAAGACCTGCACCCCATTAACAAGTGTTGCTTGCCAGCCGGATAGCCGATCTGATTGGCAATGATGTATTTCAGATCTCTTACACTAGCTGAAGCTGAAACCCATATCAGTGTTGAGTTCCCCTTGGGTGTTTTAACGAATATTTGGAAAAGGTCATTTAATTCCAAATTTGCCCCGTTTTCCAGATCTGTCGCGATCAGATCTGCATCCAGTCTGTGGGGCAAGACCTAGTCACAACGCCAATTTCCTTTCCACCGTGGTGCAGGCATGGAGCTATTTTCATGCTTCCTTGCCGCCCCTTTGGGTCCTATTGAGAAAACGTTCCTGGTCATCGATGGCCTGATGCGTTCGATCTCTTGGTTGATCTTGTGTCCAAGGCTGTGGAGTAGCCATTTAAGAATCCAAACCGTATCAGACCAGTGGGAAGAAAAATCCACTGCATAAAAAGTAGATCTGATTACAGATCTGGATGCTACCGATGCCCAAAACCCGAGATCTGTTCTCCCAGTAGCGTAGAGACTTCGATCTCGTCCTCGGTTTTTCCCCTCCTCTACATGCAGGTATATGACATCAGCAATCGCCTCGAAAAAATTGCCGGTGCTCTTCCGCGATCTCCTATCGAGCCAGGGCTTGGATGCCTACATCCTCTTCTTTCCCATGTTTCAACCCTCTCCATTCCTGCAAGGCGTTTCGAGCCAAGGCCTGCTGAATTTGTCAAGAGAGTCACCATGCAGGGGTTCCCTCATTGCGGCCAGCTGCATATTCAGATCGCGCGAGATCAGGGACCGTCAAGAGCCGCAAATCCGCCTAATCTCACTGTTAATCATGACAACAAAATTATTTGATAGAATCTTGAATAGGTGGTTGTTTCAACCTTTCTTTGCATTCTTCCTCTCTGAGTCTTGTTTTTAATTCAACCTTCTCTCAATTTGATGTTGTATTAGGGTGCACCAAAAGATTCTAGATGGGCCACTCATCATCACTAGAATCCTAAATTCAAAAAATATTAAACATTAGTACATCATTGATACTAGTAAGCATGTTAATGCAATTATTTTGTTGAAATTACATTATACCAAACAATTATTACCATCGTAGATCCAGGATTGTAGCTCAAAGACGTCATGTGCGAACTAGAAAGTTAAAGTGGTTGTCTATTTTCATCTACCAACTGCTTGCTATATGCTGATCTTGATAAAAACTTCCAATGTTTTTGAAATGGAGGAATATTTTCTACATTTGAACTCAATTCTGAATCAGGACCCTACAATTTTTTATACATTTTTAGCCAAATTGACATGGATGAAAAAAAAGTTCAATTTGATAATCAAAATATAAATAAAATGTGAACTTATTGGAGATGGAAAGGGAGAACTTTGTGAAGGACTTTTATCAACAATATGGAACGAGATGGAATTTGAAGACTTGACCATTTGATATTATGAGATTTTCTCCTTGAATTTAAGAAAAATCACAAATAAAATTTTGTGTACGTATCTAAAATTAATTTCAAGAACAAAAGAAACACAATTTGAATTTCAGTATAGTTTTCAAACTAGTTTTTAAGAATAAGACAACGTTAAGCAGAAAAAGTATACTATGAACTATTGTAACTGATGTGGATGGCTCCTGAATGATACTTTGAGATGAATATGTCATTTTATGTGAAAATAAAATTTTAGATAGGTATTAAAACCTACCGGTGGTCCTATGAGGACTAACCGCACCAATGTGTTTCAATAATAACTGCACTAGGGCGTTAAAATTATATTCTATGATATTGATGCTCTTGTAATTATGCATTTAAATAAAAACAACATCGATCTACTCCTGTTTCTGGGATAAAAAAAATTCTAACATGTCACTGCTCTTATAACTATTATAATGTTGATGCATATAAATACAAACTGCAACATTGTGTTAAAATATTAATTGCATCATTTTGGGATTACAAGAAAAAAAATTCCATCATGTCGGCGTGTTTAGAAAGTTTGCCACCTTGATAATTTTGGCATGATTTACTTGTGAACGCACTGGTTCTCTTTACTGTCAAACACACCAATGTTCGAATTAAGTGAAAAAGCATGTTCTTTCCTTTATTTTTTTTTAAATTGAAAAATCAGCAACCATTGATTTTCCAAAATCTAATTTCTTAAAGTCTTTTAAATAGTAAAAAGTTATTCTCTATTTCATTATTTTTCCCAAAATTTCAAGTGAGTGATTTGCAAGAGAGACAATCTTGGAGCATTTTGCAACAACAAAATACTTTGGAGCAGCATAACTATTTAGAAGATTGGAAGCTGAAAGGTATGAAGATTCATTGAAAACCTTGAATAGTAAAAATTTTAAACTTTATTGTATATTTTACTAATAAATATTTTTTCAATTTCTCTTAGGGTTTAATCAAAAGAGATATCATTTGCAAGAGATACATATTGGGAGCATTGTGGAGTAGAAGAATATTTTGGAACCGTAGAAAGATCAAAAATTGAAAGGTATGGTGATTCACTCAAAACCATACATTGCAAAAATTTTAAATTTTACTGTTAAAAGTTTTTACAATTTCTATTAGATTCATTCAAAATTCTAGAAAAAATTATTATAACCCTTGCAATGAGTGCTAAGTGAACTATTCAAAAATCATGAGAAAATAGATTACCTCTCATGGAAATGGGCATACGTGAATGACTTACTTAACGTAGTTGAATCCCAAAATGATATCTAAAAAATTTACTAGTGATTTTACTAGTAAATTTTTTTATGATCTCTATTCCTATTTCGATTTAATTAAAATTCATAAAAATACTAAAAAAAATAATACTTACCTTAAACCCTTGCTCCTTGCTTATGTGATTGAAAAACTTCACCTTAGGGTTTAACTCCCTCTACCACTTCACAATTAGGGTTTTTCATTTTAGGCATTTTAGATTTAATGGGTTTGTGTACTTACTATATGTAGGGCATTTGACATGTGAATTAAGGGGACCACTTATTGAATTAGATTGAAAAACTGTCGCCCCTATCCCTTTTTTTTTAAATGATGCTTGCTTCACTGTGCACCCTATGTAATATAATGCACTGGTGCTAGCAGTGTGTCTATTGTTACATATCGCATCGAATCTTGTTGCCATTGTCCTGTGAGTTTATCAGTGGATCCAGTGTAATATAACACATCGTCTTGCCTCTACCAAATAGCACCATTAAGTGATGGCAGTGATTTTATCATTACAAATCGCATCGTCATAATTTAAAATTATTAAAAAAAATCATTGTCATTATTGAACAATTATACATTAAGTGCGTGTGGTAGATTAAACGCACTAGAGCATTTATTCAAATAACTGCACCAATTACCATAGCTCTTTTTGGCTGAAATTATTTGATTTATCTATAAAATATATTTTATGGCTTCTGTATTGAATAGAATAAGTTGTATATTGATAAAAAAAAATAGTCTTAAAAGTTGTCAAGTAATAGAAATATTGATCGACATAATGATAACACATATAAAAATGCAGAAAAGACAAGTTCTTTATAAATTATTTACCAAATTAATATGTTTGAACTATATGTAAGTTTAACTAATAGGTATTTGTTAGTTTGTCTCACACAGAGCCACAAAATGAAGAAGGTTGATAAAATTATTTCTAATCTAAGTGTAGAAGAGTGTAAAATCCAGATAGAAAAATTGTAGAACGATGAATCAGGTTAATGAAAAATACTATTCAAGGTGAGTTTTTTTTCTATTTTATTTATTTACTAATAATATACTTAAGAATATTAGATAACATGTTTCAGACAATCTACTTATTCGTATATGTTTAATGTTCTACAGGAAACAAAAACGGAGGAAAATATCAATATCGTTCTAAGAAAATAAAAATTATAGAAGATGTAAATGACAATGAATTAGTCCTTAGCTAATATGGATTGGTGCTCAAATTTAATGAAAGGGGGATTTTTCTTTTTGCAAAAAATATGATTGATATAATGGAAAAATGTATAGACCCACATTCCACTTACAGTACACATATCAATCCAATGATTTGAAGAACCAAATATACTATAAGAAGTGTTTCCAAAGAAATGGTCAATGAGAACTGTTATACTTGCAATAACAAAAACATACAACAACAAAAAAGAATTATTCAAAAGGTAATATTCCTATTTAAAATGATTTTATAGAATTATAGGTATAGATTACTACAAACAATTCATTTATGAATATCAATTTTTTTATATTTAGTTTTCTTATATCAATATAAAAATATTTTATTACTTTTTTAGGAAGATTATGAAAATATCAAAGGATCAATGAGTTGATATGTGAAACATGCCAATAGGAATGTCTAAAAAGGTGTAGAAGGAGATGGTCAAAGAAATGGACATAATTGCATCATAGGAGGAGTCATCTCAACGACAATGTGCTTCAAATGCATGTAATCATGGTTAAATTTTTAAATATAAACATATAATTTAGCATTATATATTATATTTCAAGTATTTTCTTGCAAAAAAAAAAAAAATTAAAAATGGAAATCATTCAACACATGAAACATGACGACAAGGAAGAAAATGGTTGATATCAAAATTTGTGAGTAATTTTTCATATTTTCTTATAACAACCCAAGGTTTCATTTTTGTATATTTTAAGTTGTTTTACAACAACAATCCTTGAGTTTCTTCAAATAGGCACTAACATACAAATAGCCATCAAAAGAATTGATTGATATTGGGTTCAATATGGCTTGTGAGTATATGTTAGCATATCAAAAATTAATTGTGAAATTTGTAAGTATATATGATGTTTTACTTCTTTGAGTTTATAATTAATAGAAGAAAAAAATGCTTTATATTGAATCTATGATTTATAATTGGGGATAAAACTTGTAAGAAACAAAGTATGGAACTACGCCAATAGAAGAGTTGTTGCAACAAGGCATGAGACTTGGTTTTGAAACCATGTGCATAGTTCACGAGTCACTTCTTGCTATGGTACATTGCTATTCAATTTAGATTGGTGTATATTATTTATTTAAATTTTCATTATTATTACCAATCTAGATATACCCATTACACTTTATTTTTATGTTTGTAGATGGAACGAGATCAAGAAGATGAAAACAATCGATGTGATCAACAAAAAATTCATCCAAAAAAGCCAAGTCATGGATATAGCTTGAGTAATAACAACAATTACATCAAATAATGATGATCTATTTGGATATGGTTGCAAGTTGTTGTATTTTTTGAAATAATTGTCTGTGAAAAGCATACATTTGTTTAGTGCAATGGACGTAGTGTCACAATTGAAAGACAAGGGGTTACTAATAGCTATCCCATTTTGTATTACAAAAATATTCTTATTAATATATAATAAAACATATTTTAATTTATTCTATTGTGTTATTCAATGTCGTCATGAAATTTTACACAACTGATTAAATATATGGATGTTTAAATATTATAATGAAGAGACATGAGATCTGATAATATAAAAAATTAATCCAAACATCATATGCAAATGAACTAAACAAGATTTAAATTATATGAATATTTTTATAAGATATATGTCAATTTTTCAATGAATAACAAATTTAAAAAATCATAATAACTGCACTATCACAGGTTGATGTTTCTAAAAAAGAGAAAATTTCATAGAAAAAACAAGTGTTTCCATAACATAAGAATGCGTTGGTGCATTATGTTATCTAAATGCATAGTTATGACATTTTTCTTTCATGGTCAGTTCCTTTTCTAAAATAGGCAACATTGGGGCATTATATTCTTTAGGCATTAGTAGTGTTTGATTTAACACCCCAGTGCATTGTAATTCCTAAAGCACCAGTGCTTTCATAGAACTAGCACTTGATTGCTACAAAATATTATTTCCAACTTCAATGCATTATTTAAATTAATAGCACCAACTCTTTTATATCAATATTACACTGGTGATTTTACAAAAATCATAAACATCGTAGTTGTGAGTTTAAATAAACAAACCGAGACTATAATATTTTTTGGCTACCTTGGTGTCATTCCTAAAAGGAACACCCCAGGGTGGTTTTTTAATATATACAGAATGAGTGCTATACATTTCAGACATCAATATTCTTTGCATTCAACGCCTTGATATTTTTAGTTATGTATACAACCCTCATGCTTTTATATTTTTAGTGCACTCGTGTTATTTTTCCATAAAGTGCATCGCTAAAAAAAATCCACTAAAACCTCTGGCCGCCCATGTTTTTTTAGTTATGATGAATTTCCGTAATAATATCTGCTAAAACATTCGCTATTGCAAACTGATGTTTTTGTGGATGTTCCTTTGATTTTTTTTTTCAATTTTATAACACTAAAAACATTTGCTATAGCTGCTACTAGAAAGTATTTTCATTGTAGTGATATTAGGTATACATTCAAGGGATAACCATAACAAATATATCATATCATCCATTCAGAGAGAAACCTTTATGATACAATTTTCACAATCTCTCTACATAGATCAAATCTAATATTGTTCATATTAACTCAACATCCCGTGACAATATTCACACTATTCTATAGATCCACAAGATGGTGCTTCTTTTTGTCACTTTACTTATATAGAAAATCTGGATAGAAAGTATGGTTTTTTATTTGCATAATTTTGGCCATGAGAAAGATGTGAACCACTAAAAAACCATCTTTATGGATTTAATATTATCACCAACCTATAGTTCAAGTCTCTAATGCAGCCATACCCTTCAACCTCATATACACTTACAAATCTATTAATCATTATGCCATCCTATATGATGTTTGACAACTATACAACCATGCTCAAATCTTAGAAGATAGCTATAATAGATAGTTTTATGATTAGTCACCCCCAACACACAGAGAGCAATATCTCTACACTAGTCACACCCTTCATAACTATTAGAGTACATGCCTTTTCTAGCTATGCACATCCCAATCAAGGATCTAGAAACTAGTGTGCCATTTTAATAGAACTGATTAGCATGGGTTTTGATCATAGAATTAAAAAAAATGGTTATTTCATTTATGGTTATGAGAAAGTAGCTCAAAATTACACCAATGAAGTAATAATATATCAAACTCACATACTAGAATGTATTTGCATGCCAAGGTAATTGTATCTCTTGAAAAGTATACTCAATACTTTTTAAATTATTATTTAAGGTGGTAATTGTATTTGTAACACCCTCCTCCCACATCCACCCAAGTAACCATGCCAACTGGGGTAAACATGAGATGAGATATTACTGTGATAATATTTGACCTACTAGGTAACCTTCAGGAAGTGGAATTGACAGAACATCACACACAACTATCCAACATCATCAACAAAACCCTTAGGAGACAAGTGAGCCACTTAGACAGTTTGTCCCATGGTCCCAATGTTTTTCTAGACAATTTAAGTCTTAGTCGCCCTCATGCTATGGGCAAGGGAGCAAGTAGATACCTAAAGTCACTCTCATAGGCCTACATGCCAGTGACTATGGATGAAACTTACCAGTTATTTTCTAGTGACTCTTGGATTTGAGCCACGTTTTTAGGCCTAGAGCCCAGGCCACTGCGCAGAATGGAATGAAAGCTCAGAATTAAGTAAAGTACAGGGAAACAATGATGTGAAAGTAAATAGTTGATCAAGGCATTACTAGACTCCTACTAGCCATGACAGTCTTTTCATCAACATATCATCGACATATAACCTACAGGTGTAAACAACAGAGTTAAGTGTAGGGATCTCTTATTTTTCTAAGAATCACCATGAACCATTGCTTCCTCATGTCATTTTATTCCTTATCACTTATTAGGTCATAGATACAATATCCATTCAGATATAAGTAAAAACCTGCTAAGAGCCAAAAATAGTTGCTTCCATAAAATGAACATATAACCAGGAAAATAGGAAGAGAATTATAATAAACATATCAGCCATCAAAATCCATATATACACTAGTACATTTACACAAGAAAATCAATGGAATGAATTTCTCATTAATCAATGCAATGAACCAACCAGAGATGGGACTACCACATTCCACTTGACCATAGATTGGCTAAGCCAAGTCTCTCTTGAACCAATCACCCCCATGTCATATTCTAAGCATGAATGTGGGACTCAAACCAAAAGAACTCAACTAGGGCATATCAAGGCGAAGCCACCTAACCCTCATCAATAAAAACCAGGCTTTACTGTAATCCATCCTAGATCACTAGGTCAACACAATGAACACATCATAACAGGCTTTACCATGATCTCAACCTGATCACCAAGCCAAACAAGCATGGACACCACTAGATTTCTCCACCTACACTGTGAGGAATTTTCTTGTCTCCTAGTTTCTCAGGCTTTACCACAATCCAAACCCAAATCAATATGCCCTAAACTATGACCCACTCTCCAGGCTTTACCGCATATCCCAAACCCAAGATTACTAAACCCAATGGACAGAAAACAACCTCTAGGCTTTACAATGTGTCCTTTCAGTCATTGGCAAGGATTCTTAGGCCATCCGAGGAAACATAAAATCCAATCTTACCACAACCCACAGTCTAGTTCTGGGGTTACTATGCCATGTTTTTTATCATTTTAGAGATCCACTTCACATAACTTTGAATCCATCCGACAATCTAACTCAACCAAAAATGAGAACCCCATCACACCGTGGCTATCCAGAAGTGGAAAGACTAGGTTGAAAAACATTGTTACACTTGGTAAAACCCATGCCATGATAGAAAAGAACCACATGCAATTCCATGCATGCCAAATCTAGTAAGAAAATACACGTGCAAGTTGATACTTGCAATGAAGGCAATTGTATTTGCTTGATCCTACCTTTCTCCGCTTGATATTTGCTTCCTCTTGCCTTATTCGCCTTTCTTGCTCCAATGCCAAAGTGCTCCGAGAAAGAACTCTAAAACTCCAAGAGTATGAGAGAGAGAGAATAATGAGAATTCTGCAAAGCTAAACTAACAAAATCTTACCAACTGATCCGCAGAAGCCTTTTTATGAATGAGGCCTCTATTTTCTTCATTTTCCATTATTTTGCTTCATTTTCCTCCTCACATGCAACCTGTGAAATTTCACCTCCTTTTTCTCCTAATTTCCATTATTTTCATAAATAATTGTGCCAAAAATGACATTTTTTTCTTTCCAAAGCCTTAGCCATTTCTTGTGCCAATTTCCTAGCCATAAACAACCAAATTCACATTGCCTAGGATGCCTTGCACAACATTCAACCTAGAATAAGTGTACCAATCATCCGCGGTTATTGTTTCTAACATTTATTACATGGAATTTTCATCAGGAATATTACAGAACCCTCCCCCTTGGGGGACACCATCCTCAGCATTCAATCACACATATACCTCAACAACCTACTAAAAGAAGACATACTACTTATGGATCTTTATAACACAACTTGATGTAGTATTTACAAGGAAAGATCTGCTCAAGAGAACAACATCATGACAACATGACAACATAAAACATAGTGGAGCCTTATAACACAACTCATTACAGTATTTACAATGATCATCCTGCTGAGTGCCAATCCATTTAAAATCATAACATCATGATAACATAACCACATGATAGCATAATAAAATAACCATAATAACATGACACCCATACTGCATAGTGGAGCATTATAACATAGCTTGTTACAGTATTTACATCCATACATGGGTGTACATATAGAAACATCATCAAAATTATGTATACCAAAACATATATCAAACATATAGTCACATCATATAAGATATATCAAAACATCATAAAGGATATATCAAAACATCATATAGCATATATCAACAATCATAAAGCATATATTGATCACCATAAATCATATACTATACCAACATAAAGAAAATACTAAACCACCACGAATCATATACCAAGCCATCATAAGCAAATACTAGACCACCATAAAGAAACTACCAAACCACCATAAGAAATCACCAACCCACCATAAGCAATAACTAAACCACCATATCAACGTTGCTTTTCCTCAACTAACAAATAAGGAAGGATACATAGCCCGTGTCTAATACGCCATCTCCCATGTAGCTTCATCAGGCCCAAAGTGCTTCCATTGCACTTTAACTTGCTCTATTGATCAGTTCCAAAGCATGAGAACCCTTTTCAACAATATACATTGATGCTTTGGCTGGAATTCTCCATTTGGTTCCAACTGCAATACAAACTAGTCAATCACATGATCAACATCGCTAACATATTTCTTAAGTAAAGATAGTAACATGGAAAACATCGTGGACTTTCACTATTGGACAAAGTGCAAGTTGGTAGGCTACTAACCCAATCCTCTCAATGATACTAAAGGGTCTACAAAACCATGGTATTAGCTTGGCACATGAGCCAATCTGCAAGGAGCTCTTCTTCATTTTCATATGAAAGTACACCTATTCCCCAACCTAGAACTACTTGAACAATCTATTCCTGTCAGCATAACTCTTATGCATATCATGTGCTTCCTTGAGATTTTCCTTGATCTTCTTCATCTCTTATTCCATGTCTACCAACATATCTCGTCCAATCAATACTCTACTAATTGGGCCAGTCCAACTAAAGGGAGTGTTACAATTTTTCCCATATAATGCCTCAAAAGGACTCATGATAATTGTTTCTATATGAAAACAAACTCCGCTACATCCCTCTTTAGATTCAGCCAATAGTAATATCTCTTCATCATTGTGAGTGTCTTCTAATAAAATGGGTGGCTTGAATAAGGTTTCACATGAAATTCCCTTAAGATCACCTTCTTGAGTTCAGTGTTATTCGATACATATATCATATCTCAAAACTTGACCGATCCCTATGGTGTAAGACAATAGTCCATGCCCTTTCCACTTGTACATGTATTGCCACTTGTACCTTTACAACTACATGTCCCTGTTCCTATAATATTAGTTGTACCTATACCAACACCCTACTACAACCTGTGTACAATGATCTCCACATACCTGAAGTCCTGTTGTCCTACCACAATATCATGTCTTATAAGTATGTCCCATAGGATCTCATAGCTTCCAAGTGATATACCTTTACCTATCTGCTCAGAGAATCTTCCACTATGTTCTCTTTACCCTTGATGTACCTGATCTATAGGTAAAACTCATTGATCATGACCAACCATCTAGCTTTCCCAACACTTAGATTCAGCTGGTTTAACAAATACCTCAACCCAACATGATCACTCATAAGGGCGAACCTCCTACAAAGAAGATAGTGTCTCCACATATTCAGTGAATGTATAATCTTTGCTAACTCAATATCATGTGTCGAGTAATTTTTCGTGTGCTTGTTTAGTTTATAGGGCTCATAACATACCACCTGTCCATCATGCATAAGGAATCCACCAAGTCCTCTCTTGCAAGCATATGTACATACTACGAAATCCTTGTTCGGATCTGCAATTTGTAGCACTATTGCATGTATCGGCAACTACTTAAGCTGCTCAAATCTAGCCTCACAATCTTCAGTCCATTCAAACTTCTTACCTTTCCTCTGCAATGATGTGATAGAATAATAAATCTATGAGAAGTTCCTAATGAATATCCTATAATATCCCGTAAGACCCATGAGATATATCACCTCATCCACACTCTTAGGAGCTACCCACTCGATGATGGCCCTTATATTCTCTTGATCTATTGTAATGCCTTGCTTGGAGACAACATGTCCCAAGTAGTGTACCTCAGTTTGAAAGAAGCTAGATTTGTTGATCTTAGCATACCACAGATGCTCTCTTGACAATATCAACACTACTATTAAATGCTCGACATTCTCTTCCTCATTTTTATAATATATGAGTATATCATCAATCAAAGCAATAAAAAACTTATCCAAATATGGATGCAACACACTATTCATCAAATACATTAATGTAGCTGGAGCGTTAGTTAAGCCAAATGGAACCACAATAAACTCATAATTCCCATACCTGATTGTGAATGAAGTATTGTAAATGTCCTCCTCTTTGATGCGTACCCGATGGTATCTGGATCTCAAGTCAATCTTCGAGAACACTATTTCTCCCTTCAATTGATCGAACAAGTCATCTATCCTTGGCAAAGGGTATCTGTTCTTGATAGTCACTTTGGTCAACTGCTTGTAATCAATGCATAATTTAAGGGTACCATCTTTTTTCCTCACAAACAATATTGATGCACCCCAAGGTGATACATTTGGCCTAATGTATCCCTTCTCCAACATTTCCTTTAGCTGCAATTTCAACTCAACTAACTCAGTTGTGCTGACCTTGTAAGGTGCTTTCGATGCTAGAGCTACCCCTGGCACTATCTCAATAAAAAATTCTACCTCCCTATGAGGTGGAAACTCTATAATTCCCTTAGGAAATAGATCCATAAACTTTTGCAACACTGGGTACCTTTTCAATACATCTGCATCCTCAACATCCTTACCCTTATCACTAGAAATGCGTACTGCAAATAACTTGCACCCTTTCGTGCAACTACACTTTGCTTGCATAACTATCACCATCCTAGCTGATGTGACTTTCTTCTTACTCTATAAGGCTCTTGGTTCTCCATTTTCATCAAGACACTTAATATCTTTGTTATAATAGACAACCTTGGTTCTATGAAGATACAACCAATCCATGCCCAATAACATACTATATGAACCTAATGGTAATACATGCAAATGGGCTATTGTAGGCATACCATTTAATTCAAATGGGCTACTATAGGCATACCATTTAATTCAAATGCGTAAACTCTTACCCAATTATGAACTCACTTCTTTGTACTTGTAGCCAATTGCACTAACCAAGACTCTGCGTGAAATTCCTTACTAAAACCACACTTATCTAGCAAGTCAAGACTAACACAGCTATAATTAGATCCAGGGCCAATCAAAATAGAAACCACTTGATCACAAAGCTTATCGTCCATCTCAATGATAGATGCCTGGTGTTATTCGTACCTATTGGCCATTATCGCATAGATATGTGCAATACTCTGACCAACATCCCGAACTGCCTGCACCTCCTATGCATTATATATCTAAGGCCTACCACCCTAACTTCTTGGACAATATCTCTTAATTTTTTCCTTTCCACATGTCCAACACTCCAACCAACCAGTGCAAACACCTCTATGATGGTGTTGTAACTCATGTCCTTGTCTAACTGCATTAAATCTCTTTTGTGGTGCCACACTCTCTTTCTCATCTACATGTTGAGTCCTTGTTATTTTAGGCTACCATTTACCTCTACGTTTGTCCTCTCCTTTCCATTCATTCTTACACTTTGATTGTTCATTGAAATGCTTGAGTTTCCCTTTAAACCCCTCAAGTGACCAACACTCAACATATTGAATCTAATCTCTAAATGCTAATGGAAAACCACTAAAAAACTATTGAAGTTTAGTCTTTTCATCAGTAAGATACGATGCATACCTGAATAGCTCCAAAAACTTGGTCGTGTACTCTTCATCTGTCGTTGAGCCCATCTTTATCTCATAGAATTCTTTTGCCTTAATTTCATAGTACCTTTTTGAGAAGTACCTCTTCTTGAAAAGTCTCTTGAACTCCCGCCAGCTCAAGTAATTTGTCCTCATGTCTCTAACCTAATTAACATCTTCCTACTAAATGTCTGTTGGGTTGTGTTATATTCTTTCCACGACTAACCTATGTAGTGAACCGGGGCTTAGAGGGGGGCGGGTAGCCCCCCTCTACGGGGTTCGGGGAAACACCCCGAGAAATTTTTTTTTTGGACCCTATATTAGTTTGGGTGAACCTACCTATGGTTTTCAGTCCATGGTTTTGGATGCGATGTTTTCAGTCCATGGTATTGGATGCTTCGGCATGTATAAATATGTATTGTAACATTGAAACGATAAGAATGAAAAATCAAGCTGGTAGTCTTGGTTTTGAGATCCAGTGGGAAATATCTGTGTATATGTGTTTTATGTGTTATGCTCTCGCATTTTTATTTTTCCCGTGATTTAGAATTTGTATGCAGGTAATTTCTGTACGGTGTTAAAACCTACATTTGGTATCAGAGCTGTTTTGGCTTCAAGGGGACACCTTTGTTGCTGAGGGGTTTCGCTTGGGCCTGTGGTAGACCCTGTTCAGTGGGAGATCTGCGAGATCGATTCTGGTGGTGAAAGAAGACGGCGAGCAGCGGAAAGATAAAGATTGATAAGTTCAATGGTCAGAGTTTTGAGTTGTGGAATCTCAAGATGGAGGATCTGTTGCTGGATAAAGATCAGTGGATTGCGGTAGATCCGGGTACGAAACCAATGGGAATGACCGATGAAGAACGGAAGAAGTTGGATCGGAAGGCAAAGAGCACAATACGATTGTGTGTCTCAGATTCAGTATTGTTGAATGTATCAGGGGAAGCTACGGCGAAGGCTTTATGGGACAAGTTAGGGACTGTGTACCAATCTAAGTCTCTGGTGAATAAACTGTTCCTGCGGAAAAAGCTGTATAACCTGAGGATGAAAGATGGAGACTCGGTGAAAGAGCATCTAAATGCATTTAATACTGTGGTAAGTCAGTTATCATCTGTTGATATTAAAATTTCAGATGAAGATAAGTGCATCAGTTTGTTGTGTTCTCTACCAGATTCGTGGGATAGTCTAGTTATTGCAATAGGTAGCAATGGAACTGCTTTGCAGTTTGATGAAATAGTCTCAGCCTTGCTGACGGAGGAGATGAGACGGAAAAATATGGACAACCAGAATGGTGATGCCCTGTCTGTACGAAGACGGTCCCAGAACAGAAACAAAAATAAGTCATCGAGTGGGAGATCTAAATCTAGAGGGAGATCTAAATCTCCAGGAAAACCTACAAAGGTGGTGTGCTGGAAATGCGGAAAGGAAGGGCACTTCAGAAGGGAGTGTAAATCTAAAGCTCCTGATAAAGGAAAAAGATCTGATGATGCTCCTTCTGCAGAGGCGAAAACCACCTCAGATGAAGGTGGGGATGTGTACCTGGCTTCTTCAAGTACACATGTAGATCATGAGGCATGGTTGATTGACTCAGGTGCATCCTTCACTTCACTTCCCATAGAGAGTGGTTTTGCGAGTATGAGAAGTACGATGGTGGTGATGTCTTCTTAGGAGATGATAGGAAGGCTAGAATCATTGGCCGGAAAAGTAAAGTTGAATTTGCAAGGTGGAAGGGTAGAACCCTTCCGGGTGTTCTGCATATTCCTGCGTTGGCCAGAAATCTGATTTCTGTAAGCAAGTTGGATGATGCAGGTGTAAAGACAGTGTTCGAGAAGGATACCTTCAAGATGGTTCGAGGAGCACTGGTATTGATGCGGGGAGTTCGGATTGGAACTCTGTACAAGCTGCAAGGTAGCACTGTTGTTGACGGGTGCAATAGTTCTATGTTTCCTGAAAATGGAGCAGAAAATCTAGTGGTCTCTGGAGAGAAGACCATGTTGTGGCATCAAAGGCTTGGACATATTGGAGAGAAGGGCCTTCAAATACTTCATGGTAAAGGTATGGTAGAAGGTAAGAGTAATAGCTCTCTGGATTTTGATTTCTGTGAAAATTGTGTATATGGGAAGCAGAATCGGGTGAGTTTCCCCTCTGGTGGTAAGAGGATGAAACAAATATTAGAGCTTGTGCACAGTGATGTGTTTGGACCTGTGAAAGTTCCATCACTGGGTAAGTCTGTGTACTATGTATCATTTATAGATGACTTCTCAGGAATACATGGATATATTTCCTTAAGAAGAAATCTGAAGTCTTTGACAGGTTTAAAGAATTTAAGGCTTTGGTGGAAAATCAGCAGAGAAGAAGATAAAGGTATTGAGGACAGATAATGGTGGAGAATTCTGCAGCAAGGAATTTGAAGAATTCTGTAAGAGGTGTGGTATAGCACGGCAGAAGACTACTCCATATACACCTCAGCAAAATGGAGTCGCAGAAAGAATGAACAAGACGTTGATGGAAAGGGCAAGAAGCATGCTCAGTGGTGCTGGGTTAGGACAGGAATTTGGGCAGAGGCGGTGGATACTGCATGTTACTTGGTCAACAGGTCACCTTCATCAACGTCGGAGGATAAGACTCCACAAGAAGTATGGACTGGTAAGAAACCCTCTCTTTCACATCTGAGGGTATTTGGAT
>APFE031066127.1:0-11603 GCA_000404065.3 Pinus taeda
TAATGTCACCAAGGGGAGGGGGGCCTGGTAGGGGTTCAGGGGTAGTGCCCTTGAAGAAAAAATTAGAGAAAATTTGCCTTGTAAAACATTGTAATTTCGTAGTCAATATTGGTTGTTTATCAGGCAGAAGATTTAACAGTAGAAGTTATGTTAATTTAGGGTTTTTTCTTTAGAAGACAACCCTTAATTTATATGATGGAATTGTATTGCGATTGTGTATTATTCTGTGACAGAAAAACATAGGAAACTGTGTGAGAGATAAGAGGAAGTTAGAAGGAATTTTGTATAGGTTGTATCCCTTCAGTTTGCTAGATAATATGAAAAGGAATGACTAGTTATTTCTCTAGGGATGTAGCCCAAATTGAGTGAACCACGTATATATGTGTCTCTCTTGTTTTATAATTTTTTTAGTGTTGGTGTTTCTGCAATGTTTTATGTGTTCCATTGCTTTTTTATTTAATTTCTAACTATTTATGTTGATCATTAAAATATTCTCCCTGATTCTTCTTACTTTATTTTCTTCTAACCCCCTTCTTTTTAGCTTTGGTCAAAATATTTTCTTAGATTTCAAATATATATATATATTATATATATATATATATTGGATATTTTGATGGCTCGGTCCAACCCGAGGGCTATGGGGAGGGGCTATATTACACATCAACAATCTTGTGTCCTACAAAATCCAAGTCGACTTGGGCAGGGGCACCAATAATTATGCAGAACTAAACAGTCTAAAACACCTTATCCTATTTGCGAGAGAACTAAATTCCCAAAAGATTCAGATATACAGGGATTCATAGCTTGTTATAAATTGGATAAACGATGTATATCACTGTTAGTTGCACACACTCAGAGACATGTTGGATGATATCTTTACATTAAAATCACAATTTGATTATATTGTATGCTCACATATATACAGGGAAAGGAATGAGATTGTTGACCCTCTTTCCAAAGCAGCTGCACAACTGAACATGGGACAATGGAAAATTCAGGAATACAGGGAGGGCATTTCTACTGTTTTTTCCACCATTCGTTCATTGAGATGAATAGGCATCTCTCAGAGTGATCTCACAGATCATTCCTTTTTTTAGGTTTTTGGTTCTATGTTTTTTTGCTACAGTTTCTATTACTACTATTGGGACAGTGACTCAATATTTCTGTTTATTATGGTGGATATAACTACCTCGACTAGTATGATATAAATTTGTATACAATTTTTCCCTAACTCTTCTGAACTTCTCTTCAGTGAATGCATCTCATTCATGCAGCATTATACAATATGTAATTTTCTTAACATATTAATGAAAATTGCACCTTTTTCCTTGGAGATATATATATATATATATATTATTTTTGTAGATCTAGGTTTGATGCTGTCTCGGGGAAGGGAATGTCCTTTTATATCATATCATCTAGAAGATTTCTCGATATTGTCAGTTCTCGCCTCCTTTTCCTATTCTGGAGTCTTCTACCTTGCTGATCCCGAGTCCTTATCATTCTGGATCCATTAATTTTTCCCTGTCCGACACATCCTCTTGTCAGGATCGGATCTATGGTGTTGATCTCCTCGGTCTATTCTATTGTTGCTTCTCTCTCCAGGGTTATTTCATCCAGGGATTCTTATCACAACAGTCTTTTCCTCTTATGGCCTCTCCCTCCTAGCTTTATTATATCCGAGGATCATAACAAGGAAGGTAATTACATAGGAGTTTGATCTCTTGTTTTGGTACAAGTGGCTGACGGCACCACTTACCGGCCTTAGTGCTCACCCTCTCCCATTAATAGCATGGATGACTCAGACTCTTCAGCCACGCGAGCGCTTGTACAGGCAGCTATTCAAGCCGAGGGGGTTTGGAAAAAACATCCAAGCCTTACAGGCTGGCAAGCCACAGTGGAGGACATGATTATTATGCCAGCTTGCAGGGAGACTCATAAACCTAAAAAGGCCTTCTCTAAAATATCTGAATCCCCATCTTCTCTCTTTAACAAAACAAAGAATCCTGTCAAGATCGACCCTCCTCCAAAAGCCATATGCTTGGATGGTGCCACCCTTACAGAAATAATTGATAGCCTAAATAATTTGTCGCTGGTTGGGAAGTGGCAATTCCCTGAGATGGATGACCAGGACATGCGTAAATGGTTAACGGAAAAGTGGGCTCCCCTGATTGGGTATATTCCTATCATTTCCCGCCTCATGAGGGAATGGTATTCCTTCCACTTCCTGAAAGACTCTAATTTAGATATTATTTTAAAAAATCCCTGGGTTTATGGAAGAAGCTTCTTAGCTCTATCTCGCTGGTACATAGGCTTTGATCCTTTAAAGAACACTCCTTCCAATTTCCTGATTTGGGTGAAACTTCCAAACTTTCCCTTGGAACTATGGACGGAAGAATCTCTTTCAAAAATAGGAAAATCGATAGGCAAGTTTGTCTATGTTGACCCCTAGTGTAGAGGAGAGAAAGATAAGAGAATTGCCTGGGTCCTAATTGACAAGCCGTATAAAGGTGGTTATCCAAATCACTTGGAGATTGTATGGGGAAATAGTAAAATCCAGCAAAGGCTAGACTTCTGGGGAATCCCCTTTAGGTGCTCTTTATGTCATAAGATAGGCCACTTGATCAGGAATTGCAGTCATCGTTTCTCTCAAAAAGGCAGGAAATCTAACATCAGGCAGGTCAGGCAATCTGAGTCTGAGTATTCCCGGGAAGAGGATATTCGGGTCATTGGAAAGCAGGTTCATCAAAAATTGCCGATTCATGCTCAGAACATGGCCCATAAGTCTCTGCCTTTAGATCCTTCTTCAGATCCGACTCTTTACTGTTCCTACAGAGACTCTCAAGACTGCTTAGATTCGATCATCTCGCCTCCATTATGCTTGCAAATTCCTGAACCTTGAGAGGATATTCCGGTTCCTCCTCCTCCTGATATGAATCAAAATGATTTCGTCCTAGGTTCTCTCCCCATTCAAATGTCATCATCCACTCCGTCTCCTGACAAACATTGTCATGTTGATTCGAATGGTAAGGAACCTAACCAGACTCAAGAATATGACCCTCGTCATAGTCTTTCCCCGGGCAATGTTTCCCCTGATTCTCTGGCTAATAATTTTGACAGTGATATAGATTGTCTCCTCAATAGAACCTCGCTGGAACTTCAGCCAATCACCATCCACAAACCGTCCAGCCCGCCCCATCCTTTCATTAGTCCACAATCCGCGAAAAATATTACTGTCAGGAAGAAATCAAAGGGGGGTAGTCGTCATTGTAGAGGGAGATCTGTAGCTTTTGAGCATGATGTGAGAAATTATTCCTTGGTGGAAGTCCCTGTTCTGGATTCACCTGAGTTTCGGCCCCTTAGAGCATGCGAGGCCGGTGAGTCATCAAAATGACATTCCTTATCTCTATGAACATCAGGGGGTTGGGCGCAGCCCCCAAATTCAATGCGCTAAAGGACGTTTTCTACATGGCCCATCCAAAAATCATTTCCATACAGGAGACCATGCATCCCAGCTCTGCATCCATAGTTTACTTTAGAAAAATGTTCCCCACGTGGCATATGGTGGCAACTGAAGCAAATGGTTAGTCGGGTGGCCTAGTGGTTCTATGGGATCTAGTCTGGATTATGGCAAAAGCATACAAATGTTGTGCTGGGATCTTAATCCATGCATCTATCAGGGGACAATCTTGTTCTCTCAACTTGCTGAATGTCTATGCTCCATATAAAAATAGACTGCCTTTTTGGGAAAAGCTTTTCGAATCACACATTCTAGAGGTTGAATCGTTGCTATTAGCTGGCGATTTTAACTTGAATCTTAGTTCTGATGAATGCTGGGGGAACTGCAGGAAAATTGATTCTCTGGCTGAGAGAATAAAGAAGGAATTACTTTACAGGGACTTGGCGTACATTGCTCCTGACAAAATGATGCCGACCTGGGACAACTGCAGGACCGGGCAGGCATACATAGCCAAGAGAATTGACAGAGTCATTATACATGCTAGCATCATAGGAATTCTGGGTATGCCTGTATTATCAATAGGGAATGATCATTCATCCGATCACATGCCTATCTTTCTTTCCTGGCACGGGAACATAAACACAGCCAGATACCCTTTTAAATTTAATAGAATACACTTGGAGGACCGGTCCTTTAATGAAGTCATATCAGGGAATTGGAAGCACATACAAGAGTCTGAAATGGCTCCCTTCATGCCATTCTGCGAAAAGTTAAAGAGATTGAAAGCAGTCTCGAAAGAGTGGCAAAAAAATAAAAAAAAGATGGATGAGGAATTAAATTGCATCCGCAAGGAACTGGACTCCCTCTGTGTGTTGTCCGACCCCAATTACCTTTCCTTTGATAAGAAGAACATGATTAGAAAGCTGGAAAAAAGGAAAAATATGATCCTTCTAAAAGAGGAGGAATCATGGTGTCTCAAGAGCAGAGCCATCTGGCTAAAAGCAGGAGACAGAAATACTAAGTTCTTCCACAAATTCGCAAGCGCAAGAAGGGAAAAAAATTCTATCGGGAGCATAAGAGATGATTAGGGGAACATACTCACATCTCAGGATCAGATCACGACAGAGGCTGTGCGGTATTTTCAAAATCAATACAGAAGAAGGGAGGTTATCTTCCAAGATGCTCTTTGGGGTGTTGAGCTAGTGCCTGAAATGTTTAATGATGCTGTAAATGAAGACTTCATAAAGCCTATCTCTAAAGATGAACTTCTAAAGGCCATGAAATCCTTCAAAAAGGATAAAAGCCCGGGGCCTGATGGTTGGCCAATAGAATTTTTCCTTCATTTCTTTGATCTCTTCAAATCGGATTTGCTGCGCATGGTTGATGTTTCCCGGATGGCTGGAAACATTCACTCAGCAACCACCTCAACTTTCATCGCGCTTATTCCAAAGAAGCATAGGACTGAATCCTTTCAGGATTTTCAGCCAATCTCTTTATGTAACATCATGTTCAAAATTATATCAAAAATTGTTGCGGAGAGAATGAAGCCTCTACTAAACTCCTATATCACCAAAGACCAACATGACTTTTTAAAAGGCAGATTCATCTTGGACGCGATCGCCATGACCCAAGAAAGTCTTTTTAAAATGATATCAAAGAACTTGGATGCGGCAATCCTCAAGATAGACCTGCAAAAAGCTTATGATTGTGTCGATTGGGGCTTTCTGAGAATCCTGCTGGCAAAGATTGGACTAAACTCCCAAGGTGTTAATTGGATCATGTCTTGTGTGGAGAACGTAAAATATTCGGTGATCGTGAATGGAATCCCCTCGGTCTTTTTTCAAGCTGAGAGGGGACTACGACAGGGATGTCCCCTTTCCCCGTTGCTTTTCATACTCATGATGAACTCACTTAGTCTCCAGATTAACAAAGCCGTCGCGGATAAGAGATGTCTTCCGGTTAAGATCTGTAAGAACATCTCCATCTCCCATAATCTTTTTGTTGATGATGTTCTCATCCTTGCTATGCTTTGCAGGGCCTCCTGGGCTTGCATAAAAGACATTCTCTCTAGATTCCAGAAGGCTACAGGTCTGTTTATAAATAAGGAAAAATCCTTCTTGTTCCACAATGATGTAAAGATGGATATTGTTCATTGGATTTCAGACCAGATGGGTATAGCTCCATATTCAATACATCACGGGTTCAAATACCTGGGCTTCTCTTTAAAGGCAAAAGGATATACTATTAGGGATTGGAAATGGCTTCTGGATAGGTTTTACAAGAAGATTGCACGATGGGAATATAAATTCCTCTCACTTGCTGGTAGACTTATATTAGCTCAGTCTGTCCTTTGTCAACTATCAGTCTACTGGGCTCATATTTTCTACCTTCCCGGCAGTATTATTAAGCAGATGAACAGGTTGATTGCTAACTTTCTTTGGGGAGGTCATGCATATCAGTGTAAAATTCATCTTGTCAAGATGGCCTCCATCTCTGTTCCTAAAAGTATGGGTGGATGGGGCTTGATAAACATTCGCACCTTTGGTAATGCTCTTCTCTGTAAGTCTCTCTACAGAGGAATATATGGGGATGGGCCGTGGAGTAGACTCGTAAAGACTAAATATCTGAAGGAAAAGACCGTAGACTTTTGGTACAGGAAGTGGATCCTTGGTACCAGAAGCGGCTCGATGATTTGGCAAAGCCTGCGAAAAGTCCACCCTTTTTTCATGGAAAAATTTTGCTGGACCTTATATTCTGGATCTAACATTTTTATTGCTTTTGACTCTATTTTATCGGGTCGGGGGTTCACTTTTCCTCATCCACTGTTATGTAATCTTCATAGGCTGGGAGTCTTTACGTGGGATAAGTTGATTAAGGGATGGTCTGGTGCCTCTCTAATTTGGAAGGATGGAGAGGAGCTTCATTTACCTCGTCAGATGCTTCCTCTCTGGCTGAGGGTAAAGGCAAGACTTGTTTGTTTGGGGATCTCCCGAACGGGAACATATGATAGTCCAGTATGGTCTATCCATAAACCTGTGAGCGTAAAGAACATTTATGCTGACATGATTTCTGTCGTTGCTGAAAATCCTCTTCCGCTATTTCCTCCATGTTTTTGGAAAGCCATATGCCCGATGAAGATGATCATTTTCTCCTGGTTGCTATTTCGGAACAAAAATATTACATGGGAGACACTACAAAGGAGGAATTGGCAGCGTCCAAGTAGATGCTCCATGTGCCTCAATGCCTCGGAATCAAACTTGCACATGTTCTTTCAGTGCCCTACGTCCCCCATAATCTGGTATGATTTTTCTACTTTTTTTGTTTTCCCTCACATCATTTTTTCTTCTGTTCAGGAAGGTTTTCTCTAGTGGAGTAGACAATCCCCCCCTTGGAGATCGTTGTTCATTATCACTTGCTGGTATCTGTGGAACTGAAGGAATGCGCACATTTTCCAAGACTCCAAGGAACCTCTCCAGGCTATTCTTCAGCGTATTTTGGCTTGCTATGATTCCTATCATTAATATTTTACTACATCAACATGTGATCCCATCTGATGCCGCGAGTTGTGATTCTGCATGAGGTTTCTGCTTTTCAGTATTGTCTCCAACTATTTGTTTTGGATCGTCCTCATATAGGCAGGGTGTAGCTGCCCCCTCCTTATATGTTTTCGAATGAAATCTCCTTTTTGCTACAGCCTTGTAAAGTTTTGACACATCTCCATCAAGCTCCTTGATCCACTGATCCTGGAGATGCATTGTATTTTGTCTCTGTCCTCTTTCATGTGCATTTCTGAACTGGTCCGCCATTATGTTTTCTGCTAAGGATGAAAGACATTATCTGCCTGTATGGGAATCTGTCTGCATTATTATGAAGAGGTCTGGGCATATCCATGCCAAATCAGTCATCTTGAATTATGTATTGAAGATCTTTATATACTCTTAATATAAAGCTATGTTGTTTTTTTCTCTGTGAATTTCAACTGTGTATAAGCATTGCAAATCCATCCGTGTTTATTTATGTGAATTTTAACTGTGTATTAGCATTGCAAATCCATCTGTGTATGGATGCGTTTTCAATTTCTCTGTAATCATTTTTTCTTTTTTAATTGATTTTAAGTAGGATAGGGTCACAGAAGTGCTCTGCACATGTGATTGTATTAACCCTGTCTAATTTCTATGTCGAATTCGTCGCGAAATCTTTTCTTTTTTAATTGATTTTAAGTAGGATAGGGTCACAGAAGTGCTCTGCACATGTGATTGTATTAACCCTGTCTAATTTCTATGTCGAATTCGTTGCGGAATCCTTTCTTTCAAAACAAAGTGTTAAAGACCGTGACTTAGCTTTTAATCATAGAAAGGTTCGTTAATCACCAGAGATTGAAGAGAAAAATCCTCGTTCTGTCAAGAGTTGTCGTCCCAGGGCAGACCTTCCCTGGAGGTTTCCATAGGTGACTGTAGTTAAAATCGCCAAGACATATATATTAATGAGAAAATATATGAGGCGAAGCAGTTAAGGGTCATATGTTATAATCACGAGGTGCCATTTATAAACATCGAGATCTGATACTGTGGTCATATGTTATAATCACGAGGTGCCATTTAAAAGGGATTTTGATAAGGAAAGCAATCTTTCTCTCAAAGGTTTTCGATCCTGAAAGTTTTGAAGGCTGACAAGTTGCACATCAAACAAAATTGTTGGCAGCTAAGGTTGTGGTCACGATCATAGACACATAAGCCTCCATTGTAAGTGTTGGTGCTTAGGTTTATCTGGACTCCACACATATATTATATAATATTGAATTTTATAGAGGTTGAAGAAAGAAATTGTAGCAATAATTTACCAACTTGATCTCCATTATTAACTCAAGCTAGGGATGCAAAGATATGTATAATGGTGTGAAGGTTGCATAATATGGTTGTTAGTTTGTATTGCAAAGGGAGACCCAAGCATGAGTTTCGGTGTAGATTGGAACAAGTAAAGAGGTTGATGTTTTTTTAGGATGGAGAAATAGGGAAAATTATAAATAGTATACTTGTACCAACAAGGAGTACTAGGAGATTTCAAGAGTAATTGAAGAGATTGGATGACAAGTAATAATTCCTTTTGTTTTCAATTAATTTAAATGAAATTGTTGAAGTAGGTAGCAAAAAAAAGAAAAGGTATTGTGGTAGAAAGTTGCATCAAGAGAAATGTGACAGAGGAGATGAAGCTCTCAAAGTATTGTGGAAGAAGAAATTTGCAACAAGGAATGATGTAAGCATATTTCAGTTGGAGATTGAAAATGAAGTGGAAAATAGAAGTTCTCAAGAGAAGAAGATTGTGAGCAAAATGTAGAAGCTAGAGAAGAGAAAGGAGTGATCAAGAAGGAGGTTTGAGGAGATAGAACTAGTGATGCGAAAAGATCAAGCTCAGGAAGAATGCTTAATGAGGTGTTGAGTAGCAATGTTGACGACTGACTATAGAGAGAAGGCTTGGTTTCAACGCATAGTGGGCATGGAGGAGTTCACAAAAGAGAAGATGGAAATGACTACAAACAATAAAAGGAAGAGTTTAGAAGGAAGCCACAACAAGAATAAAGAGGATGCCATAACACTTGTAAAAAAGAAGAGAATAAGTGATGAAGAGTTTGACAATGAGATGGTTGAGATGAGGGAAGAACTCAACAACATTAAAAAGGCACTACAAAAGAAAGTCATAAAAGAATTCAGACAAGGATTTTATGTAGGAAAAATGGTCAAGTGGCTTGTTAAGGAATTATTTGTTGAGAAGTTAATGCTGAGAATGTAGATTAAGGAAGCACTCAGGGCAGGTGAGTATAAGATGAGAGAATCCATTTGTGAACCAAACAAAGGGTCAATCCTTGGAGAGGATGATGATGATGAGGGGATGAAAATGTGCTCAGATCAGTGCAAGGCAAGGATGCTAGAGGCATCTTCAGAGACCAAAGGTCTCATGTTTTTAATTCTAATTATTTGCGTGAGTGTATATTTGCAGGTGCCAAAGACAAAGGAGCTAAACAAATACTGAAGATTGTGGACGAAGTAGAATTTCCACAAAGGCATAACTTTGCTTATGAAGAACAACCACTATTAGCATATTCTGGAAGAATTGTCACAAGAAAGGGAATCTCAACATTGGTTCATGAGAACAACATGGAAGGTGTCCATGAAGGAGTTCAGGATGAAACTCTTCAAGTTTGTTAAAGGAAGAGTAAACTCAGAGGTATATATAGTTGGTTATATCTTCTTTTACTTATTGCCTATGCGATTATTTTTAAATGGACCCTCTTAAATATTGGAAATGATTGAAGATTGAGAGAAGAGAAGAGAATACATGTTTTGTAGAATTGTGCATTGAATCAATGTGAAGGTGATGGAAGAGGAGTTGATCAAAAAAACTCAGCTCAAGGTATTTCAAAGGGTTCAAAGGAGGCTATAAAAATTCAAGGATGAGAAGATTGCCAAGAAACTATTATGGAGGAAGAGGAGGCATCAATGTCCTATGCAACCTAGAAAGGAAGAAGGATGACTTGAGAGGACAATTATGAAAAAGGAAAAATGGGTCGAAGCAATGACAAGATTGATGAATAATAGGAAGTTGTTCAATGGTAGAGTGATGATGATGTCCAACATAGCTAGGAAGTTGTAGAAGATGGAGGAGCTCATGCGAATGTTGAGACAAAGAATTGAGAGAAAAATGAGAATGTAAAGAATGAAGACAAGAGACAACACTCAGAGGTAGTGTCCATAAATCCCAATAAAGAACTAGATCTGTTGGAAGAATTGTTACAATAGTTTTAAAGTTAAAGTGGAAGATATCGATATGATGAGTTTACCTGTAGGAGATTCTATTTTGTTGAATAAATATGAATATATTCTGACAAAAAGTGAACGAGGAGTTATTTTTTAAGACAACAATAAGTTTCTAAGGAAGAATCCTCTACAATATTACAAGATAGATATCAAAGTTCTAGGATCAGTTGAGGGAACATTAAATAAGTGAAATGACCTAGTAAACAAAGAATGGGATATTTCTTTGAAGCAAGTTATCTTACAGGTAAATTCTTATGATGGAGTTTGTAGGCAAACAAATATTTTTGAAATTTGTGAATAGAAGAGAATTTTTATAGCTCTTGCATATCACATTATTGGGAAATGGACAACTGAATGGAAACAAATGCTTCAAAGTGATAAGAGATGTGACAAAGGGATTGTATGGAACAACTACTGCAATTTTTTGTTTGATGAAGAGAAGAATGTTTTACCAAGTGACAAGTATCAAAGAAGCAGATTGAAGATAGCTAAAAGGAATCTGAAATGAAGCTACCATCACCTGAGCTAGTTTATTTCAATTTCTGTTTGTAAGCATATTTCATTATTTGATATTAATGAAATGAAGTGTATTTCTACTACATCTTTATATTTATGGTTATATCTGTGATTTGTTGCGTTCCTATTTAAGTTCAGATCAATGGTATCAGAGAGATCTGCTCTTTCTCTTTTTTTCTTTTCATTTCCCCAACGAGGTTGGGATATAAGGAGTTAGGGCTCAAACTGGTCGAATCTTTGCAAGACCAACCTCACAAATCCCGATGGCCTCCCATGGGGGAAGAGAAGAAAGACGAGGGGGCAAGAGATCCTTTCAAAATATTGGTTGAAGAATCCCTTGAGCGACAAAGGAACGCGATGATGGACAACTTCGCAGAGATCCTTCAGCGGCTACCTAAAGGTGATGCATCTTCTTCCAGCAACCACTTTGGAAGCACCACACCCTTTTAGGTACAAGTTAACTTTGAAATCCCCATATCTGAAGGTTAGATAGATGTCGACGCCATAGGTAAATGGTTAGATTGTTGAGATTGCAACAAGATGATGGAGCATAGTGAAAAGAGTCGCCTTCACTAAGTGGGCCCGCAGGCAAATTATGGCGCAAAGTCTATTTTAGACTATGTCTATTTTTAGACATATGGATCATGTCTATGAGTTGCAAGATGTTGTTTATGCATGATTGGTCAAGTTGGAAAAAATAAATGGACTTCTATTTTTAGACAACAGCGGTGACACTGTCAAGTCTAATTATAGAGCAGTCAAATATTATTAGCTTATAATAATATTTAGACTATAAACTTTATCTTATTCTCTTG
>APFE031066129.1:0-50181 GCA_000404065.3 Pinus taeda
CATGATCAGTATCAGGCTCAGACTCATGTGGAAAGGGTATGTCTGAACATTTAGGATTTGGGCAAGAACTTATAGAAATGGATGGTGGAGCAGTGCCGGTTCTGGGATTATGATGCAGATGGATATTTTGTTCGGCAAAACTGAGAAGATTGACGATATTTGTACATTCTGGACACTTGACTTCTAAAGATGCAAAATTTACAAGCTGTGCTAAATCAAAAAGCTGTAAATGACGACAGGAAGAAAATGAAGATGATGAACAAGCTGTATCCACAGTAGAGGGATCTCTGTAATATTTAGACATTCTGCAGGCTTCATCTATTCCTCTTCGATCGATTGTCGATCTTCGAGGAAAAGATATGACTGCACCAGAAGCAGTTTCTGTGATATTGGCAGAAGTAATATTCATCGGAGGTTGCGGCCTGGAATAATTAACAGTCCAATGTTTAGGGAACTCTAAAGTCTCCCATTTGATCAACTGATGTTCTACTTTTTGGTTTTTTGGATCTGTTTTCACAACAACACTTGATTTGGAATTTCGGCTTGGAGTATGCCGAATAGCTGGCCACAAGGTGTTGGTGTGTCTTAGACAGGCTTTGGTCTGGATGGCTATGTTATTTCTTTTCTTCTTCATATCAAATCTAGTGGTATGAATCTGCAACTGGAGGATATCCTGGATAGTTTCATCATATGTATACACAGAAAAGTTTGGATAACAGTCAAAATAGACTGGGCCATCAGACAAAGGAGCAACTATTCCACCAATAATAGAGTCTGTATATTTGTTGTGTGTCAGATCTCTGACCGTTGCAAGCACAAATGTGTTCAATCCTTTATGTACTAAAGGATTAATGCCGACTCTAATACATCCGAGATGAATATAATTTGTTTTTAATCTTTTTGCTTCTGCTTGGAGAGATTTAGGATCTAGCAACTGGATAGTCTGAATACTATCTGAATTTTCTTCTACTTGGCTGACTGACTCTTTAATACTAATTCTAGAGGCAGCAATTAAATGGAATGGAGATAAATCACTATAGACTTCTTGGGGTGAAATATCTGGGAGAGCCCATCTAGCCGAAGGCTGACTTTCTTCATATGTTTTCTCTACAGAATTCAAAACTCTGTTTGAATTACTTTCAAACATTTCTTTAAGCATATTGTTTTCTGCAGGGGAATCTTCTTCAAGTTCTCTGAAAGAGACAGACTTTCTGAATGAATCCATTCTTTATCAGAAATGAGTTTAGAGTACCAACCTTCTAGAACCAGACGTTACTGGCTCTGATACCAATTTCTAGCAGGGGCTTCTGTCACAAGCTTGCTCTTTTTCTGTGTCTGTAAATTCTTCATAAGGTTGTTACACTTTTCGTGCATTATACATTAACAAGAAATGGTAATATCGGATGGGACATTACCACCCATCTGAAGCTATGAAAATAAACCTTATTTCATGACCATACTTTGGATTTCTCCCGCTGAACTATCTAGACTGTATTATCGACATGACACATGGTGACAATCTAACCCTCGATCTGTAGGGTTTAGATCTGACGGTTCAACACTATCCTATCTCAATCGAGACAACGGTTTCACACCACAGACCTTCAGGTACACCTCTCCACTATTAGGCTTAATTTTCCTCTTTCAACCCTAGTAATTATCCTTCGGCCTTGATTCTGCGAATTTTGTTTTAACAACTTGATCTTCTAACCAACAAGTTCCTACACGATATTTTTTTTTCATTTCTTCGAATTACTATTCCAGCGTGGTAGGTAAATTTCCCTACCTTTTCTAATTTATTACAGGTATACTCAGGAGATGTGTTTCATACTGACATTGAATGATATGCTGATAAACCCTAGCTTAGGTTCTCCCACCTTGCAAGGGCTTTTTACAATTACTTTTTTAGTTTTCATTGGTTGTTATTTTCTCATGGATCTATACTTCACTTGTATTATATTAATATGTATTTAGGTTGGTTTGTTTTATAGGTAATTTACAACCCTTCTGTGTTTATGAATGTTTGCTTACAGGGCGAAACCACAAGGCTGACCTCAGTTGATGACCATTTTTTTCATAGGTTCTCTTCAATGCTATCTATTGATTTGTTTAGGGCTTGTAAAGTCTACTGATTAAACTTTTCAACGAGGGTTTATGGATTAATAATTGGGTTAACTCTTAGGGTTTGGGTCTACCATGGCTAGATCCCAATTTAATATGGAAAACATTTCTTATTGCATGAGCCTCAACTTAAGTTGGGTTTTTACCCTTCTCAGCATGTCACATATTTGTAAATTTACTCTTTTAAATCTTCATTAGAGATGCGACCAGTTCTAGATAGTTTCATAGCTATCTATGCTTCCATATTTGGACGGTATAATGTCCTCGACACATAGTTGGACAATGGTTTATACTTTTAATAACAATTAGGAATGTTACGGGTTTTCTAGTTTTGTTTCATGTTGCAATTTTACTGAATTTAACCCTGTTAACGACTTCGATTCTGTGTAGCTTTATAGTTGGTAATAGTTTCAAGTATTTCCATTATACAGATTTATTTTCATAAGGAATTATCTTCTACATATTAATTAACATAAGAAATTAATTTTCAATTCTATTATGTTTTTGTTTCTTTTTATTGTGGAAATATTACACTCTCTGTTCACGGAGATTTTCGAACGAATTTCAAGTTACCAAATCATGTTGGCTTGTCCCAGAGTCTAAAAGTTTTCCCCAAAATTCCTAATCTTGCTATCATTCCCCATTATTTTCCACAATTTCTATTTTAGCTTTAAGAAATGGAGACCCCTATAGTTTATCCTTTCTTACAAATTTCTATAGATATGTTGAGTCATAATATGTAGGAAGTTACAAGGTAAGTTCCTCAGATAGAACACCAAAGGAGATTGCTCACAAACAGATCACAAATCAATACACCAACATTCTTAACGTGGTTAAAACCCTCAAAGAGGGAAACAAACCATGGCTTCAGCCAAACCGACCACGTCAAGAAATTTATTAATGTAAAAGAGATAAAATTTACATAAGCTTCTCTCATGAACGGTCACCTTACAAATGACCCTCCATGCTCTTTAAATAGATATCATGGACCAATCGGGTGCTAAGCCATGGATCAAGTGTCGGTAATACCGAGGAGAGAATGAACCGTCAAATCACTTCATTTCTAGAACATATCATGACTGTCGAATTGTAAGTTACAAAAGTACATAGTAAAGAAACACATTTTACCTAATTCTACAGTAGAACAAGTTATACTTAACTATTTCCTATGTGTCAGAATTTCCTAACATTCCCCCTTAAGAACAACTTTGGATAGGATTGAAGGATATATAAATATGACACAATAGGCGAAGGAAGGAGGCATTAGAGCATATCCCCCCTTAGTGACCACTTCCTGAACTCCAACCATAAATCAAAGTTTAGTAAGCTTCGCCTCTATGAGAGCCTTTGTAAAGATGTCTGCAACTTGATCATCAGTTGAAAAATATTTTAATTCAAGAACATGGTCATGAATGAGCTTTCTGATTAAGTGCATGTGTATTTCAATGTGTTTTTTTGTGCTGATGTTGGACTGGATATTTGCATATTTGAATGGCACTTTGATTATCACACCAAAGTGTAGTCGGATGCTGCTGTTGAAAGCCAAACTCTTACAGGATCTGATGAAGCCACACGACTTCCTTACCATGTAGGAATTTATGGGGTAAGTTCCTCAGATAGAACACCAAAGGACATTGTTCACAAACAGATCATAGATCGGTACACTAGTATCCTTGATGTGGTTAAAACCATAAAAGAGGGAAACAATCCACGACCTCAACCAACGCGGCCACTTCAGGAAATTTATTAATGTAAACGAAAGAAAATTTACATAAGGTTCTCTCATGAACGGTCACCTTACAAATGACCCTCCATGCTCTTTAAATAGATATCATGAACCAAACGGGTGCTAAGCCACAGATCAAGTGTCAGTAATACCGAGGAGAGAATGGACTGTTGGATCACTTCATTTCTGAACATATCGTGACTGTCAAATTGTAAGTTACAGAAGTATATAGTAAAGAACCAAACTTTACCTAACTCTACACTAGACAAAATTATACTTAACTATTTCCTATGTGTCGGAATATCCTAACATAATAGTTTCAAAGGCTTTTTCCCTTTGCGTGTAGACTTAGTCACTTCCTCTACACTGTGAGTTTCAGTTTCGTTTAGAACATTCAACCAATCTTATAGTGGAAATAATTTCAACCTGTTTAATATCATTACCATATTACTCACTAGTCACCGTGGTTCGCTTATGCTCCTCCTAGGACTCTGTTGGTTACCCTTGTCATATTAATTAGTGTCAGAAACTTAATTACAGATTATGATTTTAAGGGGTGACAGAAAATTACTTACAAATGTAAGTTATTAGAATTAGGTTTACATAAGCATATATTGTTTTCTTTAAAAGGAAATTAATCTTCATCCAAGTCATTGCATACTAGTAACTATAGTAGTTCCTTTGCAAAGTATTAAATTCTTAATCTTCTACTATTATTTCAGACATATAATTCAAAGAAAATAAGAATACTTTTATGTATCTACACAGATTTCCAAAAATACTTATATGAAAATCAATAGTTAAGGAATTTACTAGGAAATCAAGCTTGTCTCCCAACCATGAGAATGAAGATTACGTTTGATCTACCCTGATCTCTCAAACTTCAGAACAATAGAGAAACAATGACCACTAGGATCTATTATGGCCTCAGGATTTCCTATCTAGCCATTATCATACAATCATTAATCAAGGTCTCCATAGGCTTATGATCCAGCTCAAGAGTACCTTAATGGCAACGTCCTACCTTGATTTTCTTTTCTTCCTTCTTACAAATGCCTCCAACTTCCTATCTTGTTATCCTTGGCAACCTTATGTTCACACTGAGATATTTCATCTCTAGGGAAAATGAGAGGGTGTAACTATATCCAACTGTTTGATGCTTCAAATCTCTTTCTGGGGTCCCTTCCTATAAATTCCAAGGCTTCTTAATTTCTAACCAAGTAAGAAAATAATCAAATAATTTCTCATTATCCATAATTTTCTTACCAAAATTTAGCAAGTCTGAATAGTAAAGTAAATTTTGATTTGTTCATGGTAATGGGATAAAACACTAAATAAAAAGAATGGCTATATTGTTACAGGAGGCCATACAATAATTATGTCAAGTCCGAGAAAATAATGCAAAACAAGATCTTGGCTATTTTTTAAACTCAATTTACATGCATCACTAGTCTTCGATGGAAGTTAAACCACAAGATCAGGGTTGTTGTTTGTAAATTCAATTTACATGCATCACTAGCCTTCGATGGAAGTTAGCCCACAAGATCTAGGCTTAGTCCAGGTGGATGTTGTTTGGGTTGTTGTTTGTAAATTCAATTTACATGCGTCACTAGCCTTCGATGGAAGTTAGCCCACAAGATCTAGGCTTAGTCCAGGTGGATGTTGGTGGCCACCCGCCTATTCCACTAGGAACCACGCCACCATCTCTTTCAGTTTTTCAATTTCCTTAATTGTATCACAATTTACTATTTTTTCGAGTTTTTCGGGCCTTGAACTTCCAGAGTCATTTTGAGGCCCTAAATGATTTTTTATTTTTTATTTATTTATTTATTTATTTTGGAAAATCAAGATCCACATGGGTTATTAACTTGTGTTGTCTAGCTAGAAGTTGTAGTCCTTGGATAGATCTTTCTAACGAGGTATTGTGTGCGTAAAACAAAGATCGTATGCCAAAGTTATGACCTCGGGAAGTTGATGTACCAATTTACCCAAACGGGGCCCATAATTTTGGTGCTTCATCTCCTAGGGTTAGGGTTTGGATTTTTAGGGTTTTTCATTGTTTCTCAATAATAAATAGGTCTCTGACCCTCATTGTAACACAGTTTAGAGGCATGTAGCTGCCACATCTCTTCTCAAAGATAAGCTACCATCGCCTGAGCTAGTCTTATTTCCATTTTGTTTGTAAGCATATTTCAATATTTACTATTAATAAAATGAAGTGTTATTTCCACTACATCTTTGTATTTATGCTTATACCTGTAATTTGTTGCGTTCATGTTTAAGTTCAGATCAGGGTTGTTGTTCAGTTCCTTTCCCTGCCAACTTTACCAGACTATCTCGACCATAGATAGATGTTAAGATGAAGTATATTCTTAAAAAAATAAATTGTGGCCATCGGTTAAAAATTCAACAAACCTCCTTCCACCTAAAGTTCATATATATATGCCTATTGGCGAAAAAATTATATTTAGCTAATCATATTAGGCTATAATTTTTTTTCAGCAAACTTTCTGATTAATCACATTACCGATGTATGATGGTCGAAATACCTTCTAATGAGGTTCATCCTGATGACTAAGGGGAAAAAACCGATCTACAATAAGAAAATTAAATAAACAATTAAATCAAATAAGAACATTAAGGGGTAGATTTTAGTAAAAAAAATATTAGAAATATTAAGAATATAATGGTCAATATATAAGAAAATATAACCTAACCATATTTGACCATGTCTGATATATTATCTGAATATTTTGAAAGCTAAAATAAATATGGTTAGATAGAACTTAGTTTCTCTTTTCTATGAAGTTTATTAATGTTTTGATAAAAATAAATATTAAGATAAATATTTTTGAAAATTAAAAAATAATTTAAAATCTCTTTAAATACATAAATTATTTTTTTCTAATTAGTTGATAACTATTTTTATGTGGTTTTAAAAGAATTGTTGAAATATCAAAATTATATTAAAAATAGAAAATCTAAAAAAAAATGATTCTCTGGGTGTGTAATAAATTAGGTTTCGTTACAATACCATGGGTCAATACCATGGCTTATCAATACAACATACCCAAAAACCATAACTAATTTCAAAATGAAAATATTTTTTAAATATTTAACTTAATTCTTACAATACAACAAAATTTTATATTCTCGTAAATATGCTTCGTTGCAATACCATGGAGATATTACTATGACTTATCTATTACCACTTATTCAAAAACTATAACTCATTTCAAAATCAAAATATCTTATAAAATATTAATTTTAATTTAATTTTATAACTGAAAAAATCTTATTTTTATATTAATTTGTAATATTATATTAATTTAAAATTAATTTAAAATTATATTAGTTTAATATATATTTATATAAATTTAACATTATCAATTAGTTTTTCATAAGTACTAAGCAACAAATATTATACTGGCTTTTTTTTGTGTGTCTCTAATTTATATTCAATTAACTACTTGAATATTCTGCTATTTTCTGCAATATTCCTTTTCCTAAACTAAAGGTATGGTTTATTTAAATATTGAGTTTTTTTCGTTCTCAAGTTAGACATCTAAATTGTGTCTTCATTTGTGATTTAATTAAATCAATTTTGCAAGTCTTAACAATAAAAAAATTAAGAGGCGATGGTCGTAAGATACCTACAATGGTTATGGAAAAGCATTTGAATTTTGAATCACATCGAGTTTCCACTTTGATGTATCAACCACCATCAAACAACTTTACGCAAAGTTCAAAGAATAAAAAATCGTGAGAACAATTTTATGCAATCGATGCATCGAGAACCTTTCTTAGGGAAACTTTAAAATCGCACTAATAAACTTTATCATCCACATGTTAAACATTTACCACTGAAATATAACTTCCCATTAGAGGAAGTTCCATGTTCCATGTTATAGGGGAAGTTCCATGCTAAATATATTGATTTAATTTGTTATACTGGCCATCTGTTTCAATAGAGACATAGAGATATTCTTACATGGAGAGTAACAATTCATTATCCTAAAATTTCTTTAATTAAAAAATTAAGGTTTAATGGCATTGACCTATAAATATGGTTGTTGGTTTGATATTTAAATTGTACTATTCGATGGTTTTCATCTAGTTCTCTCTTATTTCACCAAGGCTTTCTTTTTGCATGAATAGTAACCTCATGGAAAGGTGGAGCACTATTACTTTAATGTGGTTACTCATAATGTCAAGTCTAATTTGCTTGAATTATTTATAACTAGTAAAATATTTTTTGATATTCAATTCATCACCTTTAGATTAGTGCTCATAAATGAAATTGGGCGAAATTGGGCACTCATTCCCATGCTCATCTTTCTTGGCGGGAACAACTACAAGTTAATGATTAGATGAAAATGTATAGAATGAGAAGTTGTTACTAAAGTTTATGTTATGCACTATAAGTGCTACATATATGACATCATTAATTTTGTCAAAAGGATCCTCTTCAACATAGGTCCATTTGTAGAAATTTGATAGAAAGTGCAAATTCTCAAGGAATCGAACTAAAATGGAGTCACAAATTCTACTCTACTAATATACGGAATGAAAATCACATTTTAGAACAACATGCATAGACATGCAAAAATCAAAACCACAAGTGCTCAATGATTTACAGGGGAACCCAACTAGGAAAAACCCCTTCCGATCTTTTGCATTAATTAGTTGAAAAGAGAAACTATTACAATTTCATGCTCCAACTCTGAGCACCACCTGCAAAAGAAAAAGTATTATCTCTGTTGAATGAGTACCTCTAGCCAACACTTGCCACTTTCTTCCACCTCTAGCCTATTATTTCCTTGCGCAAATCTGAGCTAATTCAAGATCCTAACCAATAGGGAAGTCCCTATTTCCTTGTGCAATTCCCAAGGAATTGATCTCCTAACTACAAGCAAAAACTTGACACTCAACTAATATACAATTAATGTTACACTAGCCTTGTCTCCTCCACTCCAGTTGGGAAATTTGAATTACATGCATGCTTATGCTATTTTAGGTTGATTGATCAATTAACAGAAAAATCTTTGAGTTAGACTATTGTCTCACTGCACAATTGACATTCAACTAACTCTATTAATTGTTAGAGGCTATTTAACTGAGTACAAATCAAAATAACTGAACCAGATTGCTAAAATTTAGCAATCAACACATGCATGACTGAACTCCAAAGCCACTAACTCAAATTTGTTGATATAACCGAGTGATAAGAGCCATGTCGCACTAGTTAACTACATCCAAGTTGTCCTCTTGATGTGGAAATTCAATTTACTCAATTTGACTAAGGCTAAATTCAAATTGAGCCTTTCTTGCTACAATTTCTAACACTCCCTCTTAGAAAGAAAGGGATTTTTCGCCACCCCTATCATGCAACTATGGAATTTGAATTTACCTCTTGACAATGACTTTTTCAAGATGTCAACATCTTGATCCTTAGTTGGAATGTATTGTAGCCACATAATTCTCCTTTGTACACAGTCCTTCAAATGATGACACCAAATATCATTGTGCTTGGACCTGTCATGAAATAACATATTCTCAAAGAGCTTAATGCAACTATGATTATCAAAATATATCATTGTCGAGTCCATCTCCTAATTGAAAAGACCCACAAGTATTTTCCTCATCCATATGGCCTCACATGTTGCTTAACTTGCAACCATGTATTTAGCCTCTACTGAGCTAAGCGCCATAGATCTTTGATTCCTCTTGTACCAGGAAATAGTTGTGGACCCAAAACTGCAGATAACACCTGAAGTGATTTTCCTATCTGATGGAATCCTTGCCTAATATGCATTAGTGAATCCTTAGAGCTTCACTCCCTCTGTCCTCTTATACCATAATCCATACTCGGTAGTGCCTATAAGGTACCATAATATGTTCTTTTTTTCCTTCCAATACAACTTGGTAGGTCTCACCATAACTTAACTAAGCTTGTTTACTGCATATCACATGTCGGGTCCTGTGTTCACAAGATACATGAAGGACCCCACAAGCTACCTGTAAATGGCAGCATCAACCTCTTCACTTGGAGTGGAATTCTCCTTCCTCCAGTTTGTAGTTAGAGGTGTTTCCATAGGCTTACAATTCTCCATGTGAAATATCTAAAGTATTTCATAGGAATAATTCCCCTAAGACACAAGCAATTCACCATCACCTTTCCATACTTCCAGTGCTAGGAAGTAATTCATTAAGCCTGTGTATTTCATCTCAAATACCCTTGCAAGATCCTCTCTGCAAGAGTGGATCAGCTCCTCATCACTTGTTAATATTAAATCATAAACATATAAAACAAGAATAAGAAACTTACCATCTACAGTAATGTGATAGAGGTTTTCATTTTCTTCACTTTTGGTGAAGCCAAATCCACTTATATAACTGCCGATCGAGTGTACCATGCTTGGGGAACTTGTTTGAGACCATACAATGCTGTCCTCAATCTGCACACATGTGACTCTTGATCATATGTCTCAAATCCTTCTATCTACTCTATGTAAATTTCATCCTCAACAACACCATTGGGAAAGGTGGTATTCATATCCATTAGTGGATCTCCCACCCCATCTTTGTAGCTAATGTAACAATTGATCTTATGGAGGAATACCTTGCCATAGGGGCAAATTCTTTCTCATAATAAACTCACTCTACCTGAGAAAATCCTTTGGCCATAAATTTGGCCTTGTACTTCTCAATGCTCCCATTAGCTGCATGCTTCACTTTGTAGATCCATCTAGAACTAACCATTAATTTCCCTTCCGCTCTTGGCACCACTTTGCATACATTTTTCTTCATGATTGATTGATATTCTTCCACCATGGCATCAACCCAAATAGGTTGAGAAATTGCTTCCTTAAATGAAGAAGGCTCTCACTCAATGATCTCTGTCATGAGAGCCATGTAACATGTACCTTTTTGGTGACCTCCTTTGCCTATGTACTAATGTAGGGATCCCACATGTTGTGGCGGTTTAATCCTTATTTAATTTGACTAAACCACGAGCATTTAATTGTCAACCAGGGTAAGTCTGCTTATTTTAAAGGTGTCCGAGTGCTTATACATAACAACCTGGGAAAGAAATGAAAGAAATTTCGTTGAACACAATTGCAGAAGTTAAAGAAATCATGCAGAAATTAAAAAGACATTCTAGAGGAATGAAATCCACTCATCACACTTCATGTTTTTCTCAAAGAATAGGTGTGCCACACATCATTAATAAAATTGTATTAGCTAATTAAATATTATAGTTCTAGCCAATCCTATGTAACACCATATAATGAATATGAAAACAGAAGCGCATATGTACTATAATTTATACAATGACATTAATAAATCCAAAGTTAAAATAAATACAAACCAAACAACTAATCTACTACTACTACAATCCTTGCTAAAGAGGAGGACCCTTCCTCCCTAGCATGGTGCAGGGATGAAATGGAAACTAGTTAAAAAATCAACACGAGGTCTGTATGAACATCACCAGAAGTGTTTTATGTTAAAATGACTAGAAATTACAAGATCAAAATGTCGATGTTGTTCCCATTTTCCATTCCCTTTTCATGGAAATAAATCTTTTTATAAAGTTTACAAGCCCCCAAAACTAAGGAACATATCAGTCATGAGAATCTCACGATTCTCATGCTGATCAATATTAAGAGAAAAATAGAAAGAATTACAAATTGTGTCCCAATAAAAGACCAATTCAAGTTACACCATCTCCATAATCATAATTGCTTAGATCCTTTGACCACCCATAGATAATTCATGATTTTTTGTCAACTGCCTTTGAAGACAACAAGCACGGTCTTTAGAAGTTGTGGTGTAACAACAACTCGAGGTGTAACAACAAAACTTCAAACTGTAATAACAAATTCTCAAAGTGTAACAATCAGTAACAACAACAGTTTCTCATCCTTAGTCCATAGTTGTAGGCAACACTTGAAAGAAAAATAACCAGAAAACTTCTTCCACAATTACCTTGGCTAACCATCTCAAAAAGACATCACTTCTTTCGATATTTAGTGAAAGATGGAAAAATAATATTTTGAAAAAGGATTGCTCTTATAACCAGAGAAAACGGTAATTGAGACATAAAGTTCATATGTTTAGAGAGAGAGAGAATGATAAAAAATGGGGAAAAAGGTGTCTAATATATGCTTAAAAAACTACACCCACATCTCCCCCAACTAAAGCAACTGCATGTCCTCATGCAGAATCTTCAGGTACTACTGCTATATCACCGCTATAAATCTATCAAATGATAAGCACCAATAGTCTCATTGTCAATTGGTATGTAGCCCACTCTTCTTTGAGAGTATTTACAACTTTTTGATGCTCCTCTAGCGAGATCACTCCCTTTTGCAAAGAGAGAGCCAACTGCTTCCATTTCTATAATTATGATATCGATTAGGGGATTTTTGAGGTATAAAATAGGCCTCCTAAAGATATTATAAAATAATAGTGGAAATAATAAAATAAGATTAGATTACATCATCAAATTTTAGAGGGAAAAAATACAAAACTATTTTTTCAACTTATCTCTATATGGGCTTACTCAAATTTCTAGAGGAAACACTCATTGGATGTAGAATTTGATTCCTCATCCAAGGATTTCCCATGTCGCATACTTTTGATGGACCCTACTACACGAAAAAAGAAAAATACATGAAAAATGTGATTGCAATCACATTTTTTCATGTATTTCTCATTTTTCGTGTACCACAGTCCATCGAAAGTATGAAACATGGGTACTCCTTGGATGAGGAATTAAAATTTTTATTCAACGAGTACTCCTGCTAGAAATTTGAGTAAAACCTTAGGGAGATAAGTTGAAAATATGAGTTGAAAAAGTAGTTTTATTATTTTATTATTTTTTAATCTTTGTACTTTTTTACTCCAAAAATGGTGAATCATCCCCCATGGTTGACATCATCATCTTGAATCCTATTGGTTCTTATAAATTTTATTTTGGTTGTACATTTTTTTAGGAGGCCTATTCTAGACCTCAAAAATCCCCTAATGCAACAATTTTTTTTCTAAACGCCATCCTGTTTCAAGATCTTGTGTTCTCTCAGATACAACATCAATAGGGGTTCTAACAACATCTCGATATTCGAGTTGTTCTGCTTCAGCTGACGGTTTTTTGTAACAACATATTCATCAGAAGGTTCTTATGGATCAACTCTTACCTCTTCTTCCTGAGGGACCTCTACCTCAACTGACAATTCTTGTGTAACAACAGTATCATCAACGAGTTCTTGTGTCTTGGCTTCCAGGTCGATCACTATGGGATGCTTCATTTCAGCTGCTAGTTCTTGTGTAACAACAATGTCGTCAATAGGTTCTTGTGTAATAGCTTCCCAAGGTTTAATTTAGTTTTCTATCGAGATGGTACTTGCAACAAAAAATTTACACCCAACTGTTGTTAAATTATTAGCACATGATGTACATACAGAATCTGGTGTAGTTTTTATTCTCATCTTATCAATAGCCTCCGCTCAAGTATCTAGACTTGGGACCCTTATTTCTATTCTACTATCCTCTAATTTTTGCCTTAATTCTTTATTTTTTATTTTTTTTCAATTTTATGCAGCAGGGTTTGGGTCTCTTCCTTACCTAGTAAAGGAACCTCTTTAGGATGGGCCTGTTCTTCTTCTTTTTTCTCCCCTACATCCTTATGCTTGCTTGACCTATTTCTAGATGGAGGCGGGGGCTCTGGTTGGGTGCTGACTCTGACCCTCCTTTTTGGTGCCCTGCCACCTATTATCTTCTCCAGTGACCTTTTCTTAATTATGCTTCTAGAGGATTTTCCTTGCTCTTCAATTACCCTAGCTTCATTTGGAGCGCCAGCAGGGGTTTCAACTTTCTTCTAGCAAGAAGTACTTGTCTTTTTTCTCATAAAATATTCCCAACATCGGCCATGGCATTCTAGGGTGTCCATTATGATTAATTTTATAATTTTTTGATTGGTGACACAAGATTCCAGATGCGAAGAAACCTTCATAGCAACATACATATGCTTCACGTTCTCCAACAGGAAGTAGGGAAGGTTAACCAATTTCCTGTGTCGGAGATGGTTTAACAATGGGAAATGATAACTAAACATTATTGTCACCCATCCTTCAAAACTAATTTACTTGATAATGCATAAGGCAACATATCCCCATGGCTGTGGAAGCGACAATCGGTCAAATCCCCTGCCCTTCTTCTCTATTTGTTTCTCCCCTTGTATAAAATCCTCCTTGAGGGAAGGATCATTGATTTTCCAGCTAAACCATATTTTACTTCAGATTGCAATTATGATACTCTCAAAATTACTTATTTAGTGACTTCTAACTTGAACTCCCTGACCTCCATCTGATTCCTATCCAATTTCTTGCAAAATTCCAAGGCAACGGTTTCTTCCGATCCTTTGAGTCTTTCGAAGAATTTGAACCATCCTGCCTCTTTAAAGATCTGGCATGCCTTCGGAAAATTATCCAATGCTTCTGTGGAATAGGGCTCATGCCTAACCATTTCTCCTCCCATATTTTCTTCAGACAATACCCTTTGTGCTCTGTCTACTTTCTCTTCTGAGAATTCTGTGAAATGAAGATGCAATGCTTCGTTGGGATAGATATTGGGGTAGTAAAAGTAGGCAATAAACTAAAGAATGTTAGATCAATGGATCATATGATATGCTTTACGGTCTCATTATTAATCCAGGGTCATGGAAATTTATCTTAAATGTAATTTAAACCTATATCACGATTGACATAAAAAGATGATAATGTTTGCAGGATTTGTCAATGATTACAAGGTTTGTCACTTTAAGTCTTATTTAAATTACAGTGTGAAATGATTCATCCTTCCCCCGAGTTTTAATCTGATGGTCGTTAGATGGAACATCATATTAATTGCCATAATTGTTAAATAAATAAAATAAATATACATTTCGAATGACTCACCGATGGTGATGTGGCAAAAAAGTACTGGTGACATGATTGGTTCCGGTGGCAACATGCTGATTATGTCATTTATTCGGCGGTAACATCCTGGTGATATAATTTATTCAAGTAGCTGATTGTGCCCAATTCGTTGCTGCAAATTTCTAGTTGTTACAGGTGTAACAACAGATCTAATCGCTAATGCTACTCTTTACAACAGAACTCTTATTTACAATATTTTGAAAAACTTTTAAACAAAGAAGAAAAAGACTTAAGTTTGTAACAACATAAGATACCATGTATGGAATAGATGAAGTTGTTACAGGAAAAAAATGTGTAATAACCACCACATAGTGGTTTTCAACTATTACCATTATCTGCCTGCACCCCTATAAGAGGTTTTCACAGACATATTTTTATTTATATAATATTATTTTATTTTTATTTTTATTAATTTTCCTCTTTTTTTTGTTTTTGTTGTTGTTGTTTTTTTGGTGTATTAGCTGCCAACAAAGTTGGTTTTTAGTTGTCACACTTTTTGAGGATTAAAAATTTGGCAACGCAGGAGAAATTTCCCTTGCTCCTATAATTTGAATATCAGATTCTGAGACAATGTTGACAAATGAATCATTTGAAGTTGGTTTGTGATATAACCGAAGACGATGCCCATTAGCAAGTAATGGTGTCCTAGCATTTTCGATGGTGACTAAATTCAGAGTCCCATTGTCAAAGCCTGTGTCAACTTCATAAGGACCTAGCCATCTGGTGCAAAGACTCCCCTTGAAATCCTTGAATTTCGAATCATATAGTAGAGCACAATCTCCTTTTTTAAACACCTTTTTGATGAATTTGTCATGCCACTTAGCCCTCTATTGTTGGATGATATATGTTTGCTGAATGGCAGCCAACCTCTTCTCGTCAAGTTCATTTCGATGATTTAAACGTTGTTTATGTGATGTGGCCAAATCTAGATTCACTTGTAGTATTGTTTTGAGTGTCTTTATTTCGAACTCTATGGGAAATAAAGGATTTTTACCATACACTAGTTTGTATGGTGAGAATCGTGTAGTGTTCCTCCATGTAGTCATGTATTCCCACATCGCCTATGGAAGTTCATGAGCCAGTTCCTCTGGTGGTTGGCCATAATCTTTGTAAGAATTCCCTCAATGACCTTATTGGTGCTTTCCATTTGGCCATTTGCTTGTGGATGATAAGGTGAAGTGATCCTATGATAGATTTTGTATTTCTCAACTAACTTCTAGATCAAATCAGATATTGACCTATGAAAGGTGAAGTTGTGATCAACTCTTTGTGGGATCCTATGAAAGGAAATACCCCGTCGAGGGCATTGAATGAATTTTTCTCGTGGTATGTGAGTTGATCTATCGTAATAACCTTCCCCTCATGGGGGAACATTGTGATACAAAACACCGAATATGCCACTACAGTGATGGAATACATGTAGCTATGACCTAAAAGGATATTGTAATCGTGTTGGGCATCAGGGACCTCTATATCTATGAGAAACATTTTGCTAGAAAGCTCTACTAGAATGTTGTAATAAATTATATGGGGGGGAAGGGGCACCCGTCATATGATCTAAGTATAATGGGTGATTGTTTACGTTAAGGGGATCATAATTTCTTCCAAACCTTCTGGGACATCATACATGTGGATGTCCCCACGTCAGCAATGCAATGATGAATATTGATATTCTGAATGGTGACCTGAATATGGAAGGAGACTATAGAAAGAAGGTGTGGCGTAGCATTGTCCAAATCGAAAGCCATCAAACACGAATCGACGGGGTTGATTGTGCCTAACATGGAAAGAACAACTTTCCATTGGGTTTGGAAAGTTTTCAAAACTTCCAATATTGACAAAGATGGTGGGGATTGGGCTAGATCGTCGATGATGCTATTTCTTAGTATTTCCTACTCGACATAGTGGCCCTTTAACCATACGTGGGATGGTTTCTAAAGGGTGTCGAGGTAACATTAAAGAGGTCATATTTTTAGTGGTGGCTGATGTTGAAGGGTTAGTTTATGGAGTCGTGATGTAATCTCAATTTCATGTTTGCAAGAGGACGTCCTCTCCTGCCATGTAGATGTCACAATTAGTAGAATCCATGCAATTTCCTCCAACAGGATTTGATATTGTTGTAGTTAGGGGGTTTCTTATTGGGTATTCAGTACTCCCTGATGGGGGAAAGGGTTATTCATAATGGTAGACTTGTGGTGTGCCTGCCCTACCCCTTGGCATCTTTCATCCTTTTCAACTTGTGGATTTGAGGGAAATGAATGGTGTAATGGCCATATTCCACAGAAATCACACAAGTGTGGTTAGCTTTTGGACTAGCATCCTTATTATGCTTTTGTGAGTTGTTATTGCTCTGACCCTAGTTTTGGTTCTGGTTAGGGGAATTTCCCCGAGTCAGTGGTTGTGAGGGTTGTTTCTAGTTGTTGCCCCCTGTCGGTTTCCCCCTTTTGCTTGTTCTTTCCTTTATTCTCGTTGGAATTTGGTAGGTTTTACATATTTAGTTTTTCAAAAGATCGTTCTTATTGTGGGAAAGAGGGTTGCATGAAATTAATCCCGGCATTAGGTTGTGCTGTGGGGTTATTCGACTGGGTTGCAACGAAAGGAAAGTAAGGATTCCCTTGCCTTGGGTTGGTGTAAGTGCTTTGGGAAGTGGAAACGACCTTTGCGGTACGTGGGGGGTATTGAACACCTTGTGTGGGAGGGTCTTGAGCCCTAGCACGATCGAGTATTGACCATTTTGTATAGCAAGGTTTTGCGAGGGTGTAGATTGGTTGAGATAATACCCAATATTAGATTATGGTTGTATTGTAGATGGTGTATTATATGGTTGTGTTGAAGCCCCAAAAATCGGGTCAACAACAAGGGGGATACCCGCCCGGTCCGGACCTTGGTTGACAGCTCCTTTTTAGTTTGGTATAGCGGGTACGACTGGGGATATGGGACCAGTTTCCCAATTTATGTGTGTGTGTGAGAAATATTGATGTTTCTAGTTTAACAGTTCCTAATTAAGATGCTCTAATTCTAACTTTAATCTAATGACATGCAAATGTATTCTAATAAAATAGAAACTTCTAAGTTTATACTAACCCGGGGTGTAATCTTTCTTCTGTGCGATCTAAAATGATTTCAAATAACAATCAGTAATAAAGATTATTCAACTGTTATAAGAAACTAATTCAATATAAATGAACCACTTCACATAAAAAGTTAGGCGAAACAGTTGTGAAAAACATATCACATAGTAAGCTACTCATATATTAAGCACAAATAAATAGCTATCACCGTACAAAAGTTCCAAATGATAACTCTGGAATTCACGCATTAACATATAAACAACTGAACTTAAATATCTCTTTAACATAGGAAATAGAAACAATTAAGAGATAGAAGTACCATTTATAACTAGTTCTACTCATGAGCTTCAAGTGAACGATTTATCTCTTCTTAATCCAACATCCACTAAGAGTACAGAAGTGCAACATCAGTAGCAGATATCAAATGCAAAAATCAATAAATCTTGTTCCATTCATTCATCAAAACCTCCTCGGAGGGTGAAAAAGTGCATGTTTCGAGGACAAGTTTTTGATAAATTTCTGGACCCTTCTCTAAATGCATGAGAAGGGTTTAAATACTACTAAATACATCTAAAAATAACTTATTTACAAAAATTTAGGATACGGTTCAAATGACCGTCCTTTCTATATACAAAATAAAGCAAAACTATTTCTAAAATTAAATCTAATATCTAACTATTTCTGTATCTTCTCCTTAGCATTGCAAGCATGCAGTCAGCATTTGATTGCGAAAAGTCGGTTAGCCGACTTCAGCCTTTAACTGTGCTGCAATAACGGAATCAGAAATAGTTGGTGCCACATGTTTGGTAGAACTGATGATTGTTTTGAGAGTAATATACTGACTGTGTGGTTTCACTAAGTGCTTTTGAGGATATTTCTGACCATTACTGCTGATTTTCGGATTCAAAATTTACCTTTTATCTTTAACATAATTTTTTCCAAATTTCTGGGACTTGCAAGTAGCTGAGCAATTAGTATTTTTCCATTTCGAGAAGTTTTACCTAGCGATGCGCGATCGAAAACTGCCTCCGTTTCTTAATCCGGGCTTCCTTGGTGCGATTTTCGCCTCTTGCGTGCTTTCTTGTAGTGGATGTAAAATTGAAATTTTGTGAAAATAATGATTCCAAGAGCTCTTGACCCTGAGCCTTAAACTGTCTGTTTTTTATGTCAGCGACGTCTAGTACCCATTTAACCATGTCTGTATAGGGAATAATTTTAGGCCTCATCGCTAGTTGGTATAGGAACGAACAAGCTAAGTTTGCAACTAATGCTTCAAATGAATTCTATGAGCCTGCAGTAGTCGTAACCCCCATTACCTTAGGATTCTCTTTCTCAAGTAGATTATACGTGCCTTTCCAAGTGGAAATACCCGCGTCTCTGTTGCATGTGGTGTCTGTGTACAAAGGTGCCATTTCTTTAACTTCAGACATCAAAGCCTTGCCTTTCTTCTCCATAGTTTCCTATATATTGCTTTGTATAATTCTTTATTGTTTGTTCCTGCAGTTTACAAGTGAGGTGAGAGTAATAATAAGGAATAATGATAGGAAAGCTTTAAAATGCCAAAGACACGCAAAAGTGTATCACCTTATGTGAACTGGTTTCTGGATAAACACAAAACTGTATTTCATTAACAACTGGCAACTACCTCTTTAATTAGCATTAAATTGCATAACCAGGTCTCGTTTTATGAAACAGGTTTCGAAGAGTGAGCCGAGAGATTTTGCGATAGAGTGATTCTATGATTTTCTTCGCAATATCACAGATCATTGTATCGCATTATCGCAAGATCGCAATATCGCAATGTCATTCTTTTGTAATATCGCTTTGTCGCTCTATCGTGATATTGCGATATCGCAATATCGCATTGTCACAACATCGCGTAATCATAGTATGTGCTTAGTTTGTGTTAATGTATTTCTTGCGATGTGCGGTTTTACGATATGCTTCATCGCATATTGGCGTTTTCTGTGGTTTTCCAGCGGAACTGCGTTTGAAGGCATGCGATGCGATATTTGTTTTTCATTATGTAATCTCGCATCGCAATCTCACATACTTAGAGTTTGGCTTGTAAGAAGGCATCATGTTATCCTTTCTACGATGCGATATTCTTTAAGGAGTGACTTTATCTTTCCTTACCATGAAACTTAAGCTTTTTTAGATTTTGCAAAGGTATTTTCCTAAGTTTATGATGGTGAGGTTTATTAAAAAGGAAATGTTAGCACTAATTCATTTTTTAAAAGTTTTTGACTAAGGGTCCCCACTTATTTAGTATTAGTAATAACGCTAAATAAGAAGGGGGGTTGTTGGTGGCCACAAGAATTGGCGATTCACTTGGAAGAACCAGTTATCTCTGTGTTTCTTTTGAATTTTCTAAACTTCCAAAACAGAAAATTTTCCAGAAAATTAAACTTTATTATAGAAAGATAAAGTACATTATGCTTTAACCTGTCAAGGATATCTTGTTTCAACTATTTTCAACTTCGATTATTTGCTTCCTCAAGCTAGTCCTTGTATTTACATCAGTCATTACTTGGTTTATAAAGATAAAACAAAGTCTTCTCTGTAAAGCAGTTTTAGATATGCTCATTTGTCATAGGTAGAGCCTCTGCTGCCAGCAGGCGTTCATAGCCTCGACAGTGTTACCTGTTACCCAACAATGATCCTATATCCTACTTAAAGAAACCTACAATTCTCAAAGAAGAATCCACATCCACACTTATTGCTTTCATTTTCTTTTACTCTTAAAGAACAATGACTTGGTTTGATAGCCAATTTATGACACAGTCATTCACTTGATTTATAACTTTGCTGAACAATTTGGCTCATGATTAGACCCCTTGCCTTTTGATTGCAAAAATCTTGAGTCCTTGCCCTGTTGTGGTATGTAGTATTGGCAAAGTTAGCAAGTTATAATATCTATGATTATGATAAGCCGGCTCATGATGAGACCTCTCACTCATTAAGATAAAGTGTATCCTTGGATTGTTCCTCTGAAAATTGTGATTTCTTTAGTAGGGAGGAAGTCATTGTTTCCTTAAGATAGCTCTGGACGACAATAGTAGAGTTTTTTGGAAAGAGCTATTCTACGGAGAATCTTTATTTTGTTATTGATACCTTTCATTGCACTAATATAAAACAATTTCTCACTAAAGGTTGTTTTCATCAAATTTTATGAAGTTGAAACTAGTATCATATCTAGGCTAGAGTCTTTAACTGTATCTTTCAATAATAAAGATCAATTTTCTAAAAGATTTGTTATTTATACAAGCGAAATATCAAAATCTGGAAGAGAATTGGTGTCTATTTTGTAAATGCCTAATGTAACCATTCACAACTGGTTTTATTAAAATAAAAATCTAATCTACAAAATAGAATAATGATCTTCTAAGGAAAATATTTCTTAAGGATCTGTCCGTTAATAGGTAAAGAATCTCTTTTCCCTGTTAAATCCTATAACATAAAAGTGGACAGACCTATGACTTCTACAATTTTCAAAGGACCAAGTTACATTCGTTGAATTTTGTATGTTTCCCTTTTTCCTCATGGGCTTTGTCCCATTTTAAAACTAGATCTGCCATCTGAAAATCTTTTCTGGTCATCATGTTTGAATCAAAAGAGGATTTTACTAATGCTTGATGATGAGCATGATTTCTTTTGGCATGTTCTCGTTGTTCTTCGAACTTGATTATTTCCATTTGCCTCGGTTGTAAGGAGGAAGTTGGTACTTCATCAATATATTGAACTAAAGACAGAGAGGGAATTGCTAAATGAGTTGGCAGAACTACTTCTTTTACATAAACTAAATTAAATGGAGAAGTGCTGATGAAGGCTTTTTTGCGTTATTCGATCTGCCCATAAAGCATATATTAAAGACTTATGCCAATTTTTATGATTTTGGTCAACTGTTCATTTGATAATCCTGATTAAGTTTTTATTTGTAGATTCAACTAACCCATTCCCCTGTGGGTAGTAATTGGCAGAAAATTTGATTTTAAAACCTCTTTTGAGTGCAAATTTAGCCATTGTGTTTCCAGAAAAGTATGATGCATTATCAAACATTAAAGCGGAAGGCAACCCAAACTTGGTGATTATAAATTAATCTATGAAATCAATGATATGTTTAGCGTTAGTCGTCTTGAGTGGAATTGCTTCTACCCATTTGGTAAAGTAATCTGTTTCTATAAGAATATATCTATGCTGCTTAGAAGAGTGAGGAACGATCTCACCTATTATCTCCAATCCCCACTGATCAAAAGGTTGGTCAATGTTGACTGGCCGTAGTGGCAAGGATGGTTTCTTCTGTCTCTCGGTAGCGGTTTGTCAGACTTGACATTTCCTCACGTAATAGTGTGAGTATTTGAATAATGTGGGCCAGTAATAGCCTGCGCGTAATATTTTATGTGAAGAAGCATCTCCAACATAGTGTCCGCCTGCTGGTCCATCATGGAGTTCCTGCAAAACTTTTTTAGCTTCAGATTCTTCGAGACATCTAAGAAGAACAGAATCATAATTTATTTTAAAAAGAACATTGTTTAGGAGCTGATATTGTTTGGCTTTCAATCTTAGAGCTCTTTTCTTGGTATGATCGAGGTGTGAAGGATAATATCCATTCTTTAGATAATAAATGATATCGGCATATAGTGACTCATTATCTTTTAGGCTTGCCTCATACATTTGTATGTCTGTCGATGGAATTTCAGATATCAGCAATGCTCCGACCAACATTTTGCAAAATCCTTGACCTTTTACAATGCTTGCTGGTTTGATTTCTACATCATATTCTTGTAAGGCAGAAACCCAATTGGCCCTTTTCTCACCCACATCTTTTTGCACTAAAATATTTCTAACTACTGGAAAGGTACAATCATTTTTGTATAGTTTTTGAGTAGAAAGGTTCTGAAATATTTGATTGATTTGAAAACAGCATAAGCTTGTTTCTCCACATCTGAATAATTTAACTCAGCCCCCTGTAAATTTGAACTGAAAAAAGCAATCAGAGCTTCTGCTTTTTCTTGATTAACTTGAGTTAGTATCGCTGCATATGATCTATCAGAGGCAAATGTATATAAAATAAAAGTCTCTGAAAAATTTGGAGTCGCTAAAGATGGAGCATTAATAATTGCTTGTTTGATTAGATTGAATGCTTCATATTCGTTTTGACCCCATTTAAAGATTGAGTTATTTTTTGTCATTGCTTGTAAAGGAGACACGATTCTTGAAAAATCTGGAACAAATCTCTTTACAAAGTTGATTTGACCAAGGAAATATTGCATGCCTTTTTTGTTGTGAGGTAGGGATATTTCAGAAATCTCTTTGATTCTGTCAGGATCAATATGAATTCCAGATTTTGACACTATGAATCCTAGAAGTTTTCCTTCACTTAATGTGAAAAAGGATTTTTTTGGGTTAAGTGAAATTCCATACTTGAGACAACGTTGGAAGATTTGTTTTAAATCTCTAAGATGGTTGCTTCATTTCTTGGAATAGACAGTTATATCATCCAAATAGATTACCATAGACTTATTAACTAAACCTTTGAATGCAATGTCCATGGCTCTCTGAAATGTGGCACCAGCATTAATCAAGCCAAAAGGCATTTTTTGATATGTGTAGGTACCCCATTTGGTTCTAAATGTTGTTTTTAATTGATCATCGAGATGTACCAACACTTGATTGTATCCTGAAAATCCATCTAAGAAGGACATTAATTCTGACCCAGCGACTGCCTGGAAAATTTGTTCCATAGGAGGCAAAGGAAAATTATTCTTTTGGTAGGCTTTATTAAGATTTCGAAAGTCAATGCAGATTCTAATATCTCTGTTTTTCTTTCTAACGAGAACCATATTGGAGACCCATTTCGAATGTCAAACGGGAAAGATTATTTTGGCTTTCAATAGCTTGTTGAGTTCGGATTTGAACTGGTTTTCTAGATTGGGATGGATTTTTCCCAACTTTTGTTGGACTGGTTTTTCATCGTCCATCATTGGAATAGTATGTTGGATGATAGAAGTGTCGTACGTTTTAATTTCATCATAGTTCCAAGCAAAAAAAAAAATGTATTGTCTCAAAAGACGGATATATGCTAATTTTTCTTCAGGAGTTAGGCCAAGGCCTATATTGAAGTTCTATGCTTTGGCATCAGTTGCCATATTTACTAATTCATAGTTCAAAGTTGAACTTTGGAGTTTTGAATTAGTAGATCTTTTAAACCGATCTTTCAAATCATAAAGGTCTTCTACTTTGACTACCGACTTAGGTATAGCATTGTTAGTGCTATTTTGTTGCAATTGTCGATCATGTTGGTCTTCATCAATTATTTGATTGGCATAGGATCCTTCAGATGTGAGAAAACTCACAATATCAGGATCGTCGTTGAATATTCTCCAACTTGTGATGTTATCAGGAATAGAAGGTCTAGAGATTAATTATATTGAGAATCTATCTAGACTAAAATCTTCTGAAGGGATAAGTTTAGAAGCCATGTTAGCTAAAAGGTCTGCACTTGCATTCTGGAGTCTAGGAATTGATGAAATATTAAATGCTATAAAATGTTCAGTCAGATCTTGAACTAAAGATTGATAATGTTTTAAATGACTTGATAAACAATGTATAGTATTACGTACCTGTCTAACTATAATTTCAGAGTCTTCAAAAACTTGAAGGTATTTGACATTTAATCCAATTGCTTTGTACAACCCTTGGACTAAAGCCTCATATTCCGCTATATTGTTGGTGCAATCAAATTCGAGTCTACAAGTTAACATAGTTTTATCTCCTTCTGAACTAACTAGCACGCATCCTGCTCCTGCTCCTTCGTTAGATTTAGAACCATCAAAAAATAATTTCCAAAATAAAGATTTATTTACCGGACTATCTAAAAAATTGATACATTTAGAACTATTTGTTTGAGAAAAATTTTCGACTTGGGATAAAACAGAATGTTCTAAATAAGGTGACGTATGAGCATTAAAATTCCCTAGGAAAGAATCTACTGAGTAATTGCCAATAATACTGTTGTTATATGCTACTGGTTCATTCTCTTCCTCTAGCTCTGTTACTATGTACTTTTGATGTCTTTCTCATTCAGCTTTTATTTGATTGGGTTTACCATTGTAGGGCAGCCACATGTGCGACCAGCCAGTTGCGAAGTATCCATGAAGTTTTTCTGACCAATCCCTGCTAAGAATTAAGCCATAAAATTATGGAATGTCAGCAACTAAAATGTCGATAACTTGACATACCTTTGGGTTGGATGAAAACCTTATGGTAACCTGATTTAATTCGTGAATCACTTCGATTTGTGATCAATATAGCTAGACTATGCGCACGGAAGACTTTTGCGGTTGAACGTTCAATGTTGTACATATTGACTTTGGAAAAATATTCGATGAAGCTCTTAAATCCACTAGGCAATTATGCACATTTTTATTAAAAATTTCATAAGTAAGAAGAAAGGGGGGAGTATGAGATCTCGATCTACCTCCAATTAATGTGATGTCATTTGGATCAATCTTGTTAATCACATTAGTCGGAGGTCTTCCCATATCATAGGAAGCTTGAGAAATTATAGCGGCAGGCAAAGGTGCAACTGGCACAACATGCAACTCTTTCAAAAGTATCTTTTGTTGGTGTTTTAACTTGCTCAATTCGTAAAGAGTAATGTAGGCCCTAGTCTTTTTCATGTCTTCTAGGATATTGTACTCCATTTCATCCGAAATGATCAGCGTTTTAGATGGAGTAGATGAATCTGCTTGGACTAGGCTGGTTTGAATCGCTTTGGGTGTCGTTTTCTTGGCTGCGACTTTAGCATTTGTTGCCGAGCATGTGCTCTTTGGCTTAGGGGTAGTTTGAGGAGGATCCAACTAATTTCTACTTCGTGTACTAATCGGGAATGCTTCTTGATCCTCTTCTTGTGGGAGGATGAAATCCCACATTCCTTGTAATTCTACAACTTCTTCATCATCGGTTTTCCCTTCAGTAGCAATTTCTTCTTCTTCTTCCTCGGATTCCGCACTTGTAATAGCATTGGGAGGCTTTGAATCTGTTGAAGGGTTTCTCTTAAAAGCTCTGTAGGGTTGTTTTGAAGAAGTTTCTGCTACTTGTTTTTTGATGTCAACCATCTCGTTAGACATGGTCTTAAAAACTTTTTGCAATCCTTCTACATCAAATGGATCTTTCAATTGTTTTTTCTTGGGATCTTCTTTGAAAGTAACCTTCTTTGACTTCCATTCCTCTAATGCGGTTTTCTTTTCTAGGGCTATTATACGTTTCTCTACTGCTATTGCTTCTTTCATGTTTTCGGCTAAAGTTATTTTATTAGCCCTGTCCACGAAGATTGCTATGTTTGATGGTAAAGTTGTGATATACCATTCACTTCTCACTTCTTCGCTGGGCTTGGAAGCAGTAGGAATTTTGTTTAACAGTTTATTGAAACGTGAATTGAAATCTTTGATGGGTTCTTTTGATTGGGCTCTAAGGTTTGACAGGTCACAGATTAGCGTCGTTGTAGACATATCATCACCAAATTTAATGAGGAATTGTTCCTGGAAGATATCCCAATTGGTGATAGATCCAGATGGTAATGAAAAATACCATGATCCGGCTATTCCCTGAAGAGTATAAGGAAAAAGTCGAACAATAGCATCTTCATTAGTAACTTCGTTAGGGTTTATAGCTAGCATAAAGTTATTAATATGCTCTTCCGCTAGCATGCCTTCTTTAGGATTGAACTTAGGCAGCCATTTTTTAGGATGGGCTGCGAGTTGACTCAAGGGCGCAAGCATTAGGACTACCCCTGGGTTATTCCATGGAGATTGGGCCATCGCTGATTTACTAACTGAAGGAAGTGCAGAAGATGATCCCTGAGGTTGAGGAAATGAGAGTATTATAACTTCGGATGATTGAGAAGGAGATGTGGAAATACCAGTATGCTGGTGGACAATGATTTGAAGTGGAGGAGTGGATGGTTGACTTCATGATGAGGAATTTGAGATCGATGACGATGATGAGAGAGTCTCGCTATCAGACTCTTTAGGTGATTTCCTTGCTCTTTTCCTAGTGGGTAGAGGTAACTCGATTGGCTGAACACCAAACTTTTCGCTCTTTAATTTGGTCAAAGGATGAGCAGGGTTATATTGTGAAGTCACACTGCCTTGAGATTTATCAGATCTTGGAGGAGATATAGAAAATGCTTGAAGTTTGTGAATCAAAGATTCAACTTCAGGAGGTTCAATAGTAGATTGTTCTAAAATGTCAGGGTTTGTAGCAGCGGTTGTTGATCCTATGACTTCTGACTCTGGATTTGAAGATTCTAAATGCAATGGAGAAGTTGGGGGAGATGGTGAGGGCGATTTACTCTCAAAATGGTATTTTGATTTGGGCTTACTTTCCATTCATAGTTCTGGCCCTCCTTCTAGCACCAAATATGTTGAAGCCCCAAAAATTGGGTCAGCAACAAGGGGGATACCCGCCCGGTCCGGACCTTGGTTGGCAGCTCCTTTTCCATTTGGTATAGTGGGTCCAACTGGGGATATGGGACCAGTTTCCCAATTTAAGTGTGTGTGTGAGAAAGATTGATGTTTCTGGTTTAATAGTTCCTAATTAAGATGCTCTAATTCTAACTTTAATCTAATGACATGCAATTGTATTCTAATAAAATAGAAACTTCTAAGTCTATACTAACCCAGGGTGTAATCTTTCTTCTGTGTGATCTAAAATGATTTCAAATAACAATCGGTAATAAAGATTATTCAATTGTTATAAGAAAATAATTCAATATAAATGAATCATTTCACATAAAAAGTTAGGTGAAGCAGTTGTGAAAAACATATGACACAGTAAGCTACTCATATATTAAGCACAAATAAATAGCTATCGTCGTACAAAAGTGCCAAATGATAACTCAGGAATTCATGCATTAACATATAAACAACTGAACTTAAATATCACTTTAACACAAGAAATAGAAATAGTTAAGAGATAGAAGTACCATTTATAACTAGTTCTACTCATGAGCTTCAAGAGATAACAATTTATTTCTTCTTAATCCAACTTCCACTAACAGTACAGAAGTGCAACATCAGTGGTAGATATCAAATGCAAAAATCAATAAATCTTGTTCCATTCATTCATCAAAACCTCCTCGAAGGGTGCAAAAGTGCATGTTCTGAGGACAAGTTTTTGATAAATTTCTGGACCCTTCTCTAAATGCATGAGAAGGGTTTAAATACTACTAACTACATCTAAAAATAACTTATTTACAAAAAATTATGATACGGTTTAAATGACCGTCCTTTCTATAGACAAAATAAAGCAAAACTATTTCTAAAATTAAATCTAATATCTAACTATTTCTGTATCTTCTCCTTAGCATTGCAAGCATGCATTCAGCATTTGATTGCGAAAAGTCGATTAGCTGACTTTAGCCTTTAACTGTGCTACAATAACGGAATCGGCAAGAGCTAGTGCCACATATTCGGTAGAACTGATGATGCCTTTGAGATTAATATACTGACTGTGTGGTTTCACTAAGTACTTTTGAGGATATTTCTGACCATTACTGTTGATTTTCGGATTCAAAATTTACCTTTTATCTTTAACATACTTTTTTCCGAATCTCTGGGACTTACAAGTAGCTGAGCAATTAGAAGCTTTCCATTTCGATAAGTTTTACCCAACGATGCGCGATTAGCGCTAGGCGCTAATCGCGCATCGGAAACTGCCTCTGTTTCTTAATCTGGGCTTCCTTGGTGTGATTTTCGCCTCTTGCGTGCTTTCTTGTAGCGGATGTAAAATTGAAATTTTGTGAAAATAATGATTCCGAGAGATCTTGACCCTGAGTCTTAAACTTTCTTTTTTTTATGTTAGCGTTGTCCAGTACCCATTTAACCATGTCTATACAGGGAATAATTTTAGGCCTCGTCGCTAGCTGGTATAGGAACAAACAAGCTAAGTCTGCAACTAATGCTTCAAAAGAATTTTGTGAGCCTGCAGTAGTCGTAACCCCCATTACCTTAGGATTCTCTTTCTCAAGTAGATTATACATGCATTTCCAAGTGGAAATACCCACGTCTTTGTTGCATGCGGTGTCTGTGTACAAAGGTGCCATTTCTTTAACTTCAGACATCAGAGCCTTGCCTTTCTTCTCGATAGTTTCCTGTATACTACTTCGTATAATTATTTGTTTTTTGTTCCTGCAGTTTACAAGTGAGGTGAGAGTAATAATAAGGAATAATGACAGGAAAGCTTTAAAATGCCGAAGACATGCAAAAGTGTATCACCTTACGTGAACTGGGTTCTGGATAAACACAAAACCGTATTTAATTAACAACTGGCAACTACCTCATTAATTAGCATTAAAGCACATAACCAAGTCTCGTTTTATGAAATAGTTTTCTAAGAGTGAGCCGAGAGATTTTGCGATGGAGTGATTATGTGATTTTCTTTGCAATATCGCAGATCGCTGTATCGCATTATCGCAAGATCGCAATATCACAATGTCATTCTTTTGTAAGATCGCTTTGTTGCTCTATCGCGATATCGCAATATCGCATTGCCGCAACATCGCGTAATCGCAGTATGTGCTATTTCGTGTTAATGTATTTCTTGCGATGTGCAGTTTTGCAATATGCTTCATCGCATATCAGTGTTTTCTGTGGTTTTCCAGCGGAACTGCGTTTGAAGGCATGCGATGCAATATTTGTTTTTCATTATGTAATCTCGCATCGCAATCTCACATACTTAGAGTTTGGCTTGTAAGAAGGCATCCTGTTATCCTTTCTGTGATGCGATATTCCTTAAGGAGCGACTTTATCTTTCCTTACCATGAAACTTAAGCTTTTTTAGATTTTGCAAAGGTATTTTCCTAATTTTATGATGGTGAGGTTTATTAAAAAGGAAATGTTAGCACTAATTCATTTTTTTTAATTTTTTGACTAAGGGTCCCCACTTATTTAGTATTAGTAATAACGCTAAATAAGAAAGGGGGTTGTTGGTGGCCACAACAGGTTGGTAAGTGGTTGGGCCACTGTACACATTTCTAGTTTGCTGAAAAGTGTTTCTAGGTTGATTTTGGGCCATGGTATCAATCAACCCATCTACAACATTTGATGGTCTCAATGTTTCCAGTCTAAACGAATTTAGCTAGGGGGAATCTAGAGGAACATGATAGAGGTATATGGACTGAGTATAAATCAACTCAAACTATTGACCCTTACATATAGTCTCTTCCCCATCTTTTGGGAACATGCTAGCCACACCTTTTGAGATTTCTGTTGTAAGAGATTTCAAAAATAAGTCGAGGAGAAGGTCCTCATCTACATGCACCTTGCACAAGCTACAGTGTTTCGAGAATTCATGGACATGATCCAAAATATGTGACATTCGTCTATTGGAAATGGGTGAGTATCTCTAGGTTAGTGTCCTAATATATGGGGAGCTAGAAGAAAGTGAGAAATGACCTGGATATAGAGCTAAAGGGTTCATGGGAATTAGAGGCTTCACTTATGTACCAATTTGTTGTAGGCCTGATGAGGGTGCGTTGAAAATTCATATGCGAAGTGAGTCCTCTATGATGTTGTTATATGATCTCCAAAGATGAAATTTCATTATGTGGTTTCCTGAATATTCCCCCTGTTTTCCTTTTAATTTTGAATTATGATCCAAATGGAAAGTGGCGTCTACCCATGGTATTCATCCACCCATGGTATTTTCTACTCATGGTATTCATCCACATATCCATGGTATTGTAAGTGACATCCACCCATGGTATTATAAATGGCATCTAGCCATGGTATTCATTCACCCACGGTATTTATCCACTCATGGTATTATAAGTGGCATATACCAATGGTATTCATTCACCCATGGTATTTACCCACCCATATAATTTACCAATGGTATTGTAACTAAAAAAGACTATAAATAACAAGTCACATTTTGTAAAAAGACAGATTGTACACCACAATGTAGCTTTTACAATTATTCTCTATTTTAATAAAAAGTTTCTTGAAGGCTTTATTTAGTGTGTGTGTGTGCGCGCTTTATTTTTTTGTCATTTTAAATTTTCATATCTTGGGGGCCTCCCCAAAGGTCCGAATCAGTAGTGTCATATTCAAGTTGCGAATCCATGGGAATAAGGGTTTGAAGCATATTTTAGTTTCAAAGTCTTGCAAAAATATTCATCAAACTTCATGCAAGCTATATGACCTCCACAAAGAATTTCAGAAGGTGAAAAATATATCATTTTAAATTATTTTACGTTATGGTTTTTTACGGAATTTGATTTTGTTTCCCGGTTTGAGATATATGAGCAATTGAAGTTAAACACCTCTGGAACGTTGCGTGACCACGTGTACCATGAGTTTTGAGAATAATTTTCTCACTCTACAGTTCATGAAAGTTCAAGTGTCTTATATCAATGGAAATATTTCTTCAATACATCAAATGGGTCTTTTATAGAATTTGATTTTGCCACTTATAACAGAAGTTATCAGTGAATTTGTAGCAAGAGGCCTATAATGTGAAAGAAGCATTTACAACATCTCATTGGATAGGAGAATCTATAACATCCATCGCCACTTTTGTTACATTTATGTAGCACATTTATAATTTAGGTACATCTATGCTGTGACTTGGTTCTATACCCCACCTAGAATCCATGAGTTTTAATATCAAGAAAAACATTCAGAGCGATTTCCCTTTGGAGACGTGTCCTCCCACCCTACTTTAGTAGGCACAAACATCACATTCATCAGTTTCATCATAGCAGCATTCACCTTGGGTTGTTTGGAGATGTTCCCACCCACCCTAGGATATGTAGGCACCTGCTACTTCATTAACAGTTAGCATCATGGTTATAAGTCAACTGCACAAAATCCTTGTCATCAAAGTCCATTTCGTAGGCTACACACTATTAGTATCACAATTGGTCACAAGAATTATAGGGTATCTCTATCCTCGGATCTTCGTTTTTCATGTTTACGTATCATCCACAAACCCACACTTCATCGAAGTCCATTTGCTAGGTCACACACTATCAGTATCAGAGTTGGTCACAAGAATTACATGGTATCTCTATCCTTCGATCTTCGTTCACCATGGTTTTGGGTTAAAGACACAAAACCCTTCTCTTCAGTGACTCTTCATCTTCAACAAATCCTTCTCAAGAAGTAACTTCATATAATGGGGACCAATGCTTCTTAAGGAGGGAGGAATGATATGAATGAAAAGTGGCATCTACCCATGGTATTCATTCACCCATGATATTCATCCACCCATGGTATTTATCCACCCATGATATTTATCCAGCCATGGTATTCATCCACCCATGGAATCTACCCATGTTATTGTAAGTGGCATCCACCCATCATATTCATCCACCCATGGTATTTATCCACCCATGGTATTGTAAGTGGCATCTACCCATGGTATTTACCCACCCATGGAATTTACCCGTGGTATTGTAACTAGAAAAGACTATAAGTAACAAGTCAAATTTTGTAAAAGGACAGATTTTCCATCGTAATGTAGCTTTCACAATTATTCTTTATTTTAATAAAAAAATTCTTGTTGGTTTTGTTTACTATTTGTTCTATATTTTCTTTTTCCATTTTAACTTTTCAGATCTTGGGGCTCATCCCCCCAAGATTCGGATCAATCTGAGCGTAACTTGGTTGGCATAGGGTGTTGGATCCTTTGTTAATTTTGAAGAGTTTTGACCAGTTTTGACCAACCGTAGGGCGGGAAAGGACAAATGACAACAACGGTTGGGTGGTAGAACGAGTAGTTGTGGGAAGGTAATGGCAATGTGGCAATAGAAGGTAAAGGCAGCCAAGGAAGCAAGCAGTCGAGTGAGAACTGGAAGTCCAGGCAACCGAGAAGGATATAAAAAGAGGAAGAACAGAAAGGAAGGGGGTCGGTTGTTGGTTGTTAGTGGTGCTACTACTATTGGTGTTGAGTTTTGTTTATCGTCGAGGTTGTTACTGAGACACTGAAGGATTGGGCCACTAAGGAGGTACACAGACGCAAGAGTAGAAGTAGAAAGAGCTGGAGACTAAGGAACTGGGTTGTAGAGCAGATCTGACCTGAGCTACTGAGCCGGGTATTTTATGTATTGTTGATGGCAAGATGCCAAGTTATAATTTATTCTATTATGTCACTTTAATGTAATCTGAGCTGATGATTGTTAAGATTTGTAGTGTATTGCATATCATGTACCGTGGCTCATCAAAATTTTAAATAGTCTCCTTATTACATGAAGTTGGTGCTTGATAGATCGGTAGTAGTATGTTGTTAGTTCTGTGGAATATATGATGAGTCCTTGTGTATGAGTTTAGGATATCATTATCTTTGTTCCAGGTATTATGAATGCATATGTGTATGACCGCCTATGTCTAACTTAGACCCCCTCAATTCCACTTTGGGCCCTTCTCCCCTTTTGGTCACTGTGCGCTTCAGGTGAGACTCTTTGCCCTTCAGGGTGAGGTGAAAATGCCAGCGCTGTCCTAGACTACAACAGACCATTGTTGGCCTTCCGTGCTTGAATGCAGGGTCTTTTCCCTGATGACTCATTCAAGCCAACAAATGGTTCCTTTGCCAGGACCCGAAATTAGGAGAACTGTTTCAGAATATGGTGTCGAGGGTGTTTAAGGGAGAGATCGGAAACTGGTGGAATCACAAAATAGACCAATTTGTGGAAAAAAGAGTTACCTGTAGGAATTAGCTAATTGGTAGGGTGCATAAGTAGATCCTATATGCTGATAGCTCAGATGACTAGTATGAAATTTTCTTGTGCAAATTCTTTGAGGACCTGTACAATTGGTTGAGGGAACTAAAGTAAAAAAGTCCTTTGAGCGGATTGGCAAGAGCTTGCCATAGTTGGACTTCATCTGAGACTACACTATTACAATAGCTAGATAACGAGCAGACGAGAGCAGTTGATTTTTGGGTAAGAACTACCATAGAGGGATATGTATTTGAGTTTGCTATAGAAAGCCATCAATCCTACTCAAAGGTGGAGGTGGTGTTCAACTCCGAGATAAGGTGGGAATTCATAGGGGAAATCCAGACATGGATTAAGATGATTTTGGTAGAAGAGGGAATTCTATCTCTAGCCATTGTTGGGATGGAAGCATAAAACCCCAGTATCGAGGGAAGGAACTAAAGGGGAAAATGCTGCCCACAATGGGATAAGGGTGCTATGAGGGGAACGATGTAGAAGGATTAAATAAAGTGAGGGATGTTAGAGCACAGAGAAGGGTGTTGTTAGCAAATAAGTGGTAGGTAAGAGAAGCTCAGGCCCTAGGGGAAAGAAGGAGAGGGTCCCACTCGATAGGATTGGCGATGGAAAAACCCCAAGCTGAGATAAATGGGGAAGAGGATGCTAGTGCACTAGAAGATGGGATGAAAGGATGTCGGAATTGGGAAGAGGAGGAAAGACATTCCCTACAGGTTGCGGAAATATAATCACAACAGGGAACTAGAGGAGGACTATCTCATAATGTTACGGGTGTGGGATCGCAACCGGGAACATATGGGGGATCCTCCTTGAAGGCTGAGGAAGAAGAACCGCAGGATCGGCTCCCATGTTAGCATGAAGATGACGACAACATGGGTGACTGAATGAGGAAGTTATTTGATGAACAACCAGCATCCCCCAAAGTTCAATAGCCCCAACCCCAAAGAAAAAGCGGCTTTTTCCCTGACCTTCCCCTAGTACCTTATCACAAACCAGAAGAATTCATCTTTAACCTAATGAAAGAAGTGCGAGTATACAGGGCACAAGAAAAATACAATATTGGTCTCAATACTGGGAGTGATACTAGAATCGGCTACATCAGTAACTTGGGACTGCAGCGGTCACTACAGCCGGGAACCAACGATTTTGTATTGTTAGCTAGTATTTAGAACAATATGGCAGGATCATTTACAAAATACCCGGAGTTTGCAGGCAAGGGGAATGAGGATATGGAGAAACAATGGTACCTCTGGGAAGCCATCTGGAGAGCCTGCCAGACTCCAAATAACATTTGGGCGGTGGAATTCTAGACCACGCTAAGGGAATGGGCTCTATGTTGGTTCATCAAGTGGGCAGAGAAAAACCAGAACCCAACCATAGATGACATTAAGAGGGGATTTGTGCAAGAGTTCAAGGTACTGCAAATTGATCAACAAGGGCTATCAGAGTTGTGGAAAATTAAGTAGAGGGAGGGAGAGACTGCATGGGAGACGATGCCAAGGTTTAAAGATGCCATTGCCAAGCTAAGTTATACTTTGGACCCAAACCACCAACGGGACTGGTTCATCAAGGGGCTCTTGCCCTTGACCAAGACACCACTGAGACAACACAAGATAGGAACCTTGCGGGATGCTTTAGAGAAAGCATCATGGATAGAAGAAATGGAAAGGTATCCCCATGAATATCATGGAGGCGCAATCCTGCAAGATCCAGTAATCACAGGCTTGCAAAGTTAGATCACGAACTTGACTGATAAGCTGAGGGATCTTCAGCCATTATGATTGGCCATGCCCAATGTTTGGTGCACCCATTGCCTAGTGGAGGGGCACATTGCGACGAAATTCCCGCGATTATGAGGTCTTAACCAAGTAGGAGGGGTGGTGGGGTCATCGGGAACCACTTCAACCAAAGGGATTGCGGCCATTGGGGTGTAAGGACCCTTCCCAAGAAGGAATAACGCATATTTATGTGAAATCTGTAGAATGTATGGACACTTGTCGTAGATGTGTCCAGTGCTGCAAAAGTACTCTAGCGTCCCCAATAACAACTACCGTGAGTTTTGTGCATCAACTACTCATCATATCGATTAATGTCGAGTGTTGGATGCTCTAACAGAAAGATTGGATAGATCCACATTCTGAGCCAATGAAGCAAATTGTGGGTGGCAAGGAGGAAATGGACGCGGAGGGAGATCAGGGGGTAGAGGACCCCTCAAATGCTACAATTTCGATCAAGAAGGACATGTCGCAAGGGAATTCCCACTCCCGAGAAGACCATGGTGTTCGCAATGCAGAAGTAACACCCACACAATATAAGACTGCCCAGAGCTCATCGCGAAATGGGAAGAGAGGACCAGACAATGAGGGGCTAACCTGGTGAATGTCGAGCCTCAGACTAACGAGGGTCTCCCTGCAACAAATATCAATATAGTCACCCGAGGAGGGAAGAAGACAGGGGAAGATCGCTACGTTGAGGAAACCCCCGTGTTTGCCAAAGTGGCATCACCATGAAAGGCCTATCAACCCAAGTGCCAGAAGCAGTATTACCAAGAAGCAACCAAATTGCTCGAAGTAATGACTAAAGATAGGGACACCCAAGGCTCACAATTCTGCGGGCCTGACACTACCCAACCCATTGGGGAGTGGTTTAACTGTTCTTGAAAATTGTTGAAGATGAGACCATACTAAGGGAATTACTGAAAATCTTGAAAGCTGCGGTATCCCTAGAGTGAGAGGACATGGGACAACCTTGTGAAGTTTGGCCAGAGAAAGCCTCCAGGAGGGTGAAGAGGAATATGAAGAGAAGCGGGAAAGAATTCTAAATCAATGCACAGGTGGCAGGATTCCTGATAAAAGACACCATGCTAGATCTGGGATCGGATGTAAACATCCTACCCTGGAAGACCTGGGAGGTAATGGGGAAACTGCAACTGAAGTATTTGCCAGTTCAGTTGAGAATGGAAAATCAGTACTGTATACTACCCATCAGAAGACTAGAGAATGTAGAGGTCGATGTAGTAGGAGTAAAAACACACACTGAATTCAAAGCAATAGACATTATGGGGGATAAAGACCCATATCCATCGTTCTTGGGGATTGACTAGGCATATGAAAACTATGTTGTCGTAGATTTGAAAAAGGAATTGATGATCTTCAAAGTAGAAGGCCGGAGGGTGATTCAGCCATTGGACCCTTATTAAGGACCCAAGTTCACAAAACCAATAAATGATAGGGAAGAGCCAGGGATGTTAGATTATTTGTATACTCTCACGGCAGGAAAGAGGCAAGATTACATAAATCCTACAGTTGGAGGTTCGGTTATCTAGAGGAGCATCCAAAGTTCAGAAGTTGGTTCAGAAGCTACATGGGATGCATTGTAGAAGGGTGGATACGAACTAACAACCCGACGATGTGCCATGATAAGCCGAGTAAATTGGGGAGATATAGGAAAGGAAGACATCGCGAAGTACTGTGGCCTTGAACCGATAGATCAGTTCCTGGACAGGATGGACTAGGATGTACTAGAAGACCAGAGAATTCCCTTTTAGATATTTCTCTCATGGCAACAGTGAAAAGATGGTGGAAAGCTCACTGCTAGGTATTGGAATACTGGAAGAATGCAAAGAGAGCATTAAAGGAAAGGTTTGGAAAGAAGGAAGAGCAGCCACTAGACCAAAAAGAATACACAGGGAATTCAAGTCTGGAGGAACATGTCAAAAGGTGCCCGACCAACTGGGAAAGCCAGGGACTATCGAGGAACCTGTGGGTGCATGCTTTTACACACACCCTCGGCGCCATCCCCCGGGCATGGTACATCCATGAAGAACTACGACGACAAACGATTGCTTGGGATGCCTTGAAAACACAGTTCATCGATGATTTCTCATTCAAGGATAGTGAAGCACAAATGACAGAAGTGCTTCAAGTGGTGAAAGGAGTTTTTTTCACCTCAGAGACACTAGTTGAGGGGGAGCATGAAGAAAACTTCCTACAATACTTATTTGACTTGGAATCTCCAGGACCTGTAACCTGCGACAGAATCGACGCAAAACCAGAAGAAGATGGATTGGAAGGGCTTAGACACCTAGCCTTTGAAGAAACAGAGGAAGAAAGGGGGATCCACAAGAGTCCCTCGACAGAAGGTGCACATCTCTTACCAGTGAATCTGAGAAAGCAGAATGTAGGGACAGAGGATAAACCCAAGATAGCATCAGTAGGAGACTACTAGGACAAGCATACCACTAAAGAAGTTTTTGACTTGCTACAAGAATACCAGGACCTGTTCTCAGCTTCGGTAGCTGAGCTCAAGGGGATAAAAGGTAATTTGGGAGAAATGAAAATTGTTTGAAAACCAGGAGTCTGACCAATGAAGCACAGACCATACCGGCTAAACCCAAGGGTCAAAGAAAAAGTTAAAAGGGAGATTGATAAAATGTTGGATGAAGGAATCATTTTTCTGATCGATGAAGTAGACTGGATAAGCCCTATATTGATTCAAAACAAGAAGGATGTGACTGAGATTAGAGTATGTGTCAACTATAGGAGCTTGAACAATGCATGCGTGCACGACCCATTCCCCACACCCTTCAACGATGAAGTCCTAGAAAATGTGGTGGGTAATGAGGCTTACTCATTCACAGATGGCTTATCGGGCTACCATCAGGTCTGAATAGCTGAAGAAGATAAAAGGAAAACAACATTCACGACGGATTGGGGGTCATATGCATACAATGTAATGCCATTTGGATTAAAGAATGCGCCAACAATATCTTCAAGGATTGTAATAGCAGCTTTCCGAGACTATATTCATAAGCCTAGAAGTCTACATGGACGATTGGACAGTGTATACCTTGCTAAAAAAGCATACTAGTCTGTTGAGAGTAATTTTTGAAATATGCAGACAATTTCAGATCTCTTTAAATCTAAAGAAGTGCATTTTTGCGGTTCCCTTTGGAACCCAGGTAGGCCATATTGTGTGCAAAGATGGAGTCTGCATGGACCCTACCAAAATAATAGCAGTCATCCACATGGAACCACTCCAAAACATAAAGCAATTAAGAGAAACTCTAGGCCATATGGGGTACTACAGAAGGTTCATCAGAAACTATGCAACCGTAACAACTCCAATGGAGAGATTGCTAAAGAAGACAGAGGAATTCATTTGGACAACAAATTGTCAAGCAGCATTGGACAAACTGAAATAAAGGATGTTAGTGCACGAATATTGGTGTACCTTGATTGGAACAAAATGTTCCATGTACATATTGATGCATCTGGAATAGCACTAAGAGTTGTCTTGGTGCAACTAGGAGAGAATATGGATCATCTAGTATATTACGCAAGAAGAAATCTCTCCATAGTAGAAAATAATTACACAACAAAAAAATGAAAGGCCCTAGCAATGGTCTACTCTCTACAAAAGTTTAGGCACTACTTTTTGGGGGCACCATTCAAAGTTTTCATAGACCATTCTGCACTAAAATACCTAGTAAACAAGCCTGTACTAAAGGGAAGGATATGCAGATGGATATTATTGTTTCAAGTAATTGTTAAGTTGGCAGACTGAATGTAGGCTCAGATCACCTTTCTTGCCTAGAGACAGGGGAGATCAAGGGAGCAATAGATGACTGGTTACCCGATGCCGATTTGTTCAGGATAGAAGCCATACCTGACCACTTGTAGGAAATTGCTACTTTGGTCACAATAGGCAGTTGTCCATAGTGCCACATCACAATGCAGAAAAGGTACTTGGTGGTCAGAGCAGCAGATTACCAACTCATAGAAAGACACCTTTACAAAATGGGCTTAGACCAGATACTTAGATGTTGTGTCCTATAGCATGAAAGAGAAGATATCTTATGGGAGTGCCATGCAAGGGTTGCGGGAGGACATGTAGGGGGTAAGGAAACTACAAGGAAGATACTAAAAGCAGGACTATGGTGGCCTACGTTACATAAGGATTCGAAGACATTTACCAATGAATGCGTTGTCTTTCAAAGAGTTGGAAGGCGTTCCTGATGCGATGAGCTACCACTACACCCGGTCCAGACGGTGAAAATATTTGATGAATGGGAAGTAGACTTCATTGGTCCAATATCCCCACCATCACGTCACTCCAAATCCCGATACATAATTATCGGCATAGAGTACCTATCAAGATGGCAATAATCTACGCCAGTGAAATATTGCACAGTGGAAACTGTAGCATGCTTCATTTTGGAAAACATCATCTCAAGGTTCAGATTCCCAAGGAATTTTACAAGCAACCAAGCTACACACTTCCTAAATGAGATAATATAGGTCCTATTAACAACTGTTATGGTACAGCATCATAAGAGCAGCTGTTACCACCCACAAACAAATGGTGCAGTAGAATCATTCAACAAGATACTAGAAAAAGGGTTAATCAAAATCGTATTAGCCAATAGGGATGACTGGGATGAAATAATTCTAGTGACACTCTGGGCATATAGAACAACAGTTAAAAGACTCCACAAACAAACTCCATTTTAGCTACTATACGACAGAGAGGCGGTGGTGCTAGCAGAATTTGTACTACCTAGCATGTTCATTTCAGAGGCAACAGGAATGACCGATAGTAGTGCCTTGTGGGACAGACTAAGCTAGCTGTTAGAGCTTGACAAAACACGCTTCCTCGCGGAGTTCCATCAATCTGTTGAGCAACAAAGACAGAAGGCTTGGCGTGATAGGACATCAAGAATAAATCATTCAGGGTCGGCGACCAAGTGCTTCTCTATGACAGCATGTTCCTCAAGTTCCTAAGAAAACTACAGATGCATTGGTTAGGCTCGTTCATAATTTCACATATAAAGGAATCGGGTGTGGTGAGACTTGCACAACTAGATGGAGTCCTACCACCATGATGGGTGAATGGTGCATGTCTGAAACCTTTTTTCAAGTGTGTATATATATATATATATATTAGTTTTCATAATAAGGTTGCGGTCAGTGGAGAGATACCACAACCCATTTGTGGTCAAAGGGGGGGGGTAGTGTCAGTAGAGTCAGCAGGCCTAGTTGGAAAAAATAGTAGCTGTTCATGTCAAACACCATCAGCAAAATACACGTAGGTTCAAACTTTTTCCAAAATTGATGGCCGCACACACACTCGTCCCATCCACCGTACCAGTAGTTATTTCCTCATTAAGTAATCAATAAGGAAACTATGAAGGTAGGGTCACAAAATCTTTCCTGTTAAGCATAGAATTAGTTAATAAACAAGCCCATCATGGCAGAATAAATACGCCATGCAGCCCACTCTATACTTTCCAAGCCCACATCATAGTTGGCATGTACCAGTCAGCCGACGGTGGCGAAAATATAACTAGAATACATGGAAAGGCCACAGGAGTAATTAGTTGATTAAGGCCTAGTCAATTAGGGGATGTCATGTCAGAACCGGCTACATAACTCTTAGGAGAATGTAGGGAATGGTAGAATTTCAAACACCAGAAGGATTCCAGAATCACTCGGAAGAACTAGAGTAGGACAAGAGAAATAGAAGACCACCAATGCAAATTGTCTATAGAAGAAGGGGAACAATGGCCAAGAGAATCACATTAGTTCCAAAAATTTCTCTAGATGAAAGAATCAAAGTTATGGATGACCTGTATGGGAAATACGACCGATCGAACCTCATTGAAAATGACTTCACAGATGGGTTCCAATTCCCAGCGATGAAGAGGGAGGTATGTGTAGAAAAATTTCAATGGGAGGATGGAACTAGGGCCTCCAGAATCAGGGGAGACTTCAAAGGGTTACAGAAGTCCACATTGTTTAGCTTGAGAAAACTACATGTGCTCGACACCCAGTTGGCTGCCATGCAGTGTACCAAGCTATTGGCAAGCAGGATGCATGGAGATTCTTATGGATGGATAGAGAATACCCAATCTATGCCGAATATATCTACCGATTGACCGAGTTGGAAAACATGGGGTATGCAGTCAGGACAACATTCTAGGTTGGGGACAAGCGAGGCAAGAAACCCACACAAGAGAACATCTACACCCACTACGGGATGGATAGGGGGTGAAAAGCTGCAAAGCTAGACAGAATTAACAAGGATAACATTCAGTTTTCCTGCTACCTTATTGCAGGAAAGACGATGAGGCACTTCACCAGAAATGAGTGCACCCTGGACGTAGTCTCAATAGTAGAACACTACTATCAGGGTGAGATACTCAACTGGGCAACCTTTGTACTCAACGAACTCTTTGAGGCATGTGAAGATGTCTACCAGTGGAGCACTAGATTTGTGTTCGGATATTTGGTAATGACGTTGGCAATGTCGAAGTGGAGGCCACCTCTAGAGAGGCGAATGATAATTATTACTGAAGATCAACCAATTGCACTCAGATATGAACCATGGAGGGCATTGGGTGATCCCAACGTCAAGGAGATAAATGAAACAACCTTCAAGAGCTAGTATGAATAGATGGTGGATGCCATTCAGTCTGCGAAGAGAATACCTAGGACTCTTCTGGATGAGTTCTTGGGCGATCTCTAGTTCGGTGCTTTGCACACACATACTTACCTCAGATCATGGTATGTCAACCCCACCATATTTAAATTAAGGCCACAAAGATTTAATTTGATAGAGGAGGCCTTGCGCAGAGAAGTAGAGTCTTGGCCAGGAATGACCTGCAAAATAATAGAAGGGAAGCCTAGGTACCTATTTGGAGCTATGGCACCACAGAACCAAGAAGGAGACAAGGCAGAAAGCAGCACTAGAAGAGCAGCAACGGAAGTACTCCAACCAATGCTACTCCAAATGGAGGAGAAAATGTTCAAGGTAAGGAGGACAATAGCAAGCTTCGAGCCAGGTGAGGATGAATATCCCGAACATTTTCAAGGTTCAGTTATGATTTTCCCCATTATAATGCCACCATCTCAACGAAACCTTCCGCGGGTGTAGCCCAGGCTCCCTCCACGACTCGAGTGCCCAAGCCATAAAAGAAGCGAGTTATCTGCACCCCCCAAGTCAAATATTCGGCTACCAAAATGCCGAAAGTTAGCACCCTAGCCCCAATCATCGATCTCACTGTTGAGGTCGAGCACCAAATTCCTACAACTACCATAGTCGAGGAAATCCCCAACACTGCAACCATTGTAATACATCATTCGCGGGAGTCATCCTCGCAAATAGCTTCCACCTCCGCAATGGTGTTCGAGCTCTTCCCCTTCGACCATAAAAGAATATCTATGGAAGTAGAATTTTAGTCAACTAGCCAAAAGGAAGGTGCCACCTTGACCTTAGGAATGCCACCTACTGAGAGTACAACACCGATGCTAAGACTGGACCCAGTAACTGGAAGACACCTAGATACCAGTTGGCAGGTAGAAAGGACTACTCGTACCTACCTGCTCTCACTATAAAGATCACAGTCCCCCCAAACCTGAGTATCACCCAAACTACACCATAGTTCACCCTGCCATCACAACAACCATCCCAGTAAGAACATTCACTGCCTCACTGGTGAGCTCTAGTATTATAGCAATAATGCTACAACTCCTGGGGCTTCCTGTCTCTCATTTTATCAACCCAGTTGTTCGTACAAACTTGGAAGCGACGGTGCTATATGCACAAGTACTAGCTCTTGTCGCAGCTGTCACTTGATCAGCTGGCACAAGTCCGCTAGGGCTCAAGCCAACTTCTATGGCTCACAGAAGAAGCTTTATCAATGATGGACGAAAGCTAGCTCAAAGAAGACTAGTCTACTTGACAAAAATGAACTGAAAGCAAATCCAAGCATGTAAACCTAGGAAACCCTAATTTAACTAGTCTAACCTCTATAATGCAATGCATGTGAATGAAACTTCTACCAATGCTGCTGATACCTCTAATAAGTGAAAATGCATGGATCTAAACTACTTGCATCATAAAAGACATGTTTTTTTACTTTTCATTAAGTAGGTGGAATGATTGTGATTTTGTGCTTATTAGGATTTGGTTGTGCAGATTGGATGGAGAAGGAAGGAAAGCGTGGGACAGGTTGGGGAGGCTAGGTGAGGTCCCTATGGACCCTTGGCGTCCATCTACAGAGGTTTTCCACATTCAGAAGCTCGACAACCACATGAATGACCTCCTACAGGATGTCTGCAGGGCATCCTACAGGATACTCAGGGGTTTCTACAGGATGTCTCTAAACTGCTACAGGATGATCTACCGTGAAGGATTAACGTGATGGATGAGTGATGGAATGATAAGAAGAGATATGCGAAGTAGGGATCAGGCTGGTGATGGCTCAGAAGTGGAAGGATGAGATGGGAAACGGGTGTAGGGAGTATGTTGAAGTGAAGTCGATGAAAGGCCAAGGAATGAAGCTACGTGACGAATGGGAGACTTTAGGAGAGGACAGAACGAAGTGAGGGTTGAGGGGATGTGGTTGCATGCGTGATCAAGATGGAGGTAATGGTGATGGAATGGGAAAGAGAGGAGTGTAAAGGAAACAAATGATTGTGACTGTCACCAAACCGAAGATACATCAACTTAAATTACTTATGCTGAGAATTCAATGAATAGCAATCCAAAACGCAAGGAGAAATGTTTATGAGGCTGTAATGAAAGTGTGTGTGCAGGTGTGACTGACAAGGAAGCATTTAATCAAGACCAAGACTGTATTGCAGCAATCATCAAGTAAAGTAATGCGTGTTTTTGGTGGCTAGTTATGGACTGCACCCCAATCTTCAAGAGAGATGGCAGTGAGCCTTAACAACCGTTTTGCTGGAGCTCCAATTGATGGTATATATCCTCTAAGCAAGTGGAAACAAATGTACCATAAGCAAAATCTATCCTACTCATAAGAAAACCAAATAATCAACCTGTTATTCGAATTGCATGTGTACACGAAAACTTAAAGTGCTGGAAAGGAAATGGAAACAACACTCCAGCAGAGGGGATCTATGGCTCTCAGGTTGGGCCCTAACCTGAGAGCTATAGGCTCCTAAGAAAACTCAGAAATAGATCACAAACTGCCTTCTTTATTCATAAACTGATGTCATGCCGAATTGGCTTACAAAAAAGGAACAAAACTGAGGTGTGCTCCGAAATCACAATGATAATACGAGAGTTTCAACAACCATCTAAGGCTAAGGCCTTCAAATTTATACAAAAGAACAATGAGCCACCGAGTGCCCTTGATTTTAGGAGCTCGGCTGTCCAACTAGAGTTTAACTGCGGATCCTGTAGGGCAGTCATAACTACTGCTCTTGTAGAACAGTTTATGACTGCTGTTCATGTAGGACAGCTGACTGCTTCGTGAGCTCGGAGGGGAGATGGATTGGAGCTCGGAGTTCCTGGTGGGAATCACGAGGAATGTCCCAAGACTGTGGACATCTCTCCACAAAATCAGCAGTGCCACCTTATTGTCTCCTTATCCCTTTTGCGTTGTCTCTTGCTCCCTTTTTAATACCAAAACCTGGAATCACAATGCATTAGTCATGTAGATAAAGTGTCTAACCTTCCTCCTACAAGCAACATGAATAAACTAAGAAATGCATGCATAAGCAAATAAAGATGAATGGTTTGAGCAAGTAAAATAGGCCAAAATGAGCCCAAATTGTACCAAAATTGGGGCTCATCATCACCCCCCAGCTGAACCATTTGCTCATCCTTGAGCAACTCAATCCAAGTCCTCATCTTTCATGGCTCTCACTGCTTCCCTGGTATCCCAAGGCTCTGTGGTAGTATCCTCTCTATTGGTGTGAAACCCTATTGTTCTATCTACTCCAGCCCATTGTTGACCGTCATTTTCTTTTGTATTCCCTTCAGTCAAACCCAGCAGTAGTGGTGGGTTGAGTTTAAGGCCAATCCAGTTGGCTTTGAGGCTTTGAACGGATTTCTTGTAAAGGTCAACCCTTGCCAAAGCTTCCCTCATTCGGATGGGTGTATGGTATTCTCGGATTTGTAAGCTGTGGCCCAGGGTATTCCATCTACGTTGACAAGCATGAGCAGCATTGTCCCCCAACAGCCTTTCCATATCCTCAAAGTGGGCAATAGCTTGAGCCTATTTGTCCATCCACCTTAAAGAAGCTGTGGGGTCTGTAGCCAATTGTTGATGTGTCGAGATGAGGGTCACCGGATCTTCTAGCTCTGGCCTAATTAACATTGGCTCCTTCACTTCTCGGTTCATGACCAATTTTGCTTCGTTTGCTCTTTGGTCCTCATGGTTTAACCATGAGGCCAATGCCATTAATTGCATGTCACCCAAGGCAATGTTGGGATCCCATGAGACCTCATTAGGCAAGGCCAAATTGTGAAGGTAGAACTCTGCCAATTTGGCTCTGTCTTCTGCTGAACTAGTACTGCATAACTCAGAAAATTTGTGCGGGCTTTGAATTGACATACCTCTCTGTGCCAAGGTGTTTATTTGGTATTGCAGCCATTAATCTTTTAAAAACAACCCATAGGATCTTGCAGGTGCTCTGCATTGAATTGCTTCTATGGCCCAGCTGGCCATGCAGGCCAACTGTGTTTCCTTTTGCTGCAACTGCTCCTTGAGTGCTTGCATTTCAATCTTAGTTTGCTGTTGTTCTTCCTGTAGACGCGCTATGGTCTCTTCAAAGCTGGAGGTCACCTCCTTTGTGCTCAGTTGCTCTTGCATGACGACCTTGGAGGATGTCGATGCTCCTGCCTGTAGTTCTTTCAGCTGCAAAATCAACCTCTGATTTTCTTCCTGTAGGAACGCTTGTTTGCAACTAGCCACATGTTTAGCAATGGCAAATTCGCTCCTAACCTCCTTGAGCTAGTCTTGCAGAGGCCCTATGTGGCTACGCCCTTTGATTTGGCAATCTGCATCCATGTGTGAGAACAGACCTTCTCTTCCTCTAATGCAACAAATAAAGGTACAGTAAATTTTTGCGGGATGATCTTTCCCGCCTCCAAGAAGTTGTAATAGGAATTCAAATTGGGTGAAGGGGTAGGCTCAGGGATGTGCTCTTTTTCTTCCTCTCCAGGAGGTTCTAGCTCATCCTCCTTCGGTGACGAGGGCCCCTCCTTTTCTCTCTGCTCTGTTTCCTGTAACCGAGTCAAAGTATCCTGTAGGACCTTCTCGGCTTGCTGTAGCCGGGTTTTCTCGTCCAACAGATCTACCCTTTCTTGCCACGTATTCTTCCTCGGACTCCCCTTTTCGTAGGTAACTGTAATTTTGAGGGTGATTTCCCATTGGAAGAAGCAGGTGATTGATCTTTGGAAGAAGCGGGTGATTGTTCTTTGGGAGAAACGGGTGATTGTGCTTTGGGAGAAGCAGGGGATTGTTCTTTAGGAGAAGCAGGGGTGTCCTTGATGACAATTGGGCTGCTGTATGGTGCCTGTGGTTTCCCAGTTTTTATCCTCACACTTCTTCGGCATTTGAAGTAGAGAGGAGGGTCTCTCTTCCTCTTTCCTTTTTGCCCAGGTGGCGTACTGAGGCCAGCTAATACAGCTGCTGCCTCCCTAGCCAGAACATCCGCCCTCTTCTCCTTTAACTTAGACTTAGCATGGCTTCCTGTAGAAGCTGTCCTCGGGCTTCCTGTAGAAGCCATCTTCGGGTTTCCTGTAGAAGCCTGTTTTACTTTTCCTGTAGTGACAGGTGTCTTGCTTTTTGCTTGTTTTGCTGCCGGGGTCTTCTCTTTTTGTTTGCTTGCGGGTGCTGGGGACGTAATTGGGCTGATATGGCCTGCTCCAACTTTGTCCCTTCTGCTCTTTGACCGCAATTCCCTTGCTGACAGGATGGGGGAGTCAGCTTTTTCTTCAGCACCTTTTTCTTTGTGCTGCTCCTTCTGCACGGTAGTTGGGGCACTTGAGCGAGCTTTCTTCTTCTCGTTGGCTACTGCTCCTTGCTCTTCGCCACTGGACGACCCTGCTTCTTCCAGCAACATCTTTATGTTCCCTTCACGTGTTAAATTCCGGAAGGATTCCCATGAGAGGGGGACCTTGTAGGAATGCAGTGCATCCTCTACCAGCAATTTGATCAGCCCATGGTGTGCCACCTGCTCTGGAACGCCATCCTTCAGCTTAGTAGCGCATTCCATCAATGATTGTAACAGGAAATAAGGAAGGCCTAATTTCTGTTCTACACGAAGATCGACCCGGTGTCGTAATTCAGTGAGCAGTCTGAAATGATATGCATACACAATGCTGTGACGACCCTCACAGGTGATATACCTCATAATTTGCAAGCTGACCTCGTTCCAAGGTGGTGTCAAACTGACCCTGCGTACTCCATTCTTGTCCTCAGAGAATTCTTCGTTGGGTGGAAAGAATTCCTCCTTCGCTTGCTGGTTTTGTTTCCGTTCATCTTTATTCCATGGAAGACCCATGGGAAGCTCAGTGATTCTACTGATAGACTGTGGTGTTACCCTGAGGCTCAGGCCTCTGAATTTGACTGTGGCCAGCACTTCGGATTTTGGCCTCAGGCCTCACAAGAATTCCTTGGCCACTTCTTCATCGTATCCCTGCAACTTATCACAGAAAGGCATCCACTGTGCCTGCGTAAAAATGTCAACCACTGCCTGATTTTCCCTCAATATGGCTGAATCGGTGGGCTCTCGTCTGATGAACCCACCAGGCATGATGAACACGGTGGTTTGGACCACAAGAGGTGAATGTCAAGGGAATTCAGTGTTATAGACAGAGCACGCAAACAAAACTACAGTCGAATTATACCACTACCCTGTAGGAGCGATAGTATAGGCACAACACTCAATAATTCTTATGACCCGACTGTGAGAAATGACCCTTCCACCTTTGAAAACCAATTACAGAAGGAGTTTCAGGGTTACCTCTTTTCCGCCACCTTTTTACGTGAAGACTTCACCTTCCTGTAGAGACTGCGTTCCTGTAGAAACTGTTCCTGTAGACAGTGTGCAGGCTTCGGAGAGGGCGATGGTTGGCCAGCGGTCTAGAGGTGCATTACCAGATTTCAGGTAGCCGAGAGCTCGGCGTATCAACATGCAGAGGCAAGCAGAGGAGCTAATTGCGTTGTGAAGTGAGGTTGACGGAGATACTCATTTAACGAGCCGATTAGATTTTGAATCGGCGCAACTCGTGGCGCGGGGCTGAGCTGTGCCCGCCGGACCGTTGGGTGATGTCACTCATCATTTGCCTGCACATCCCCTTACTGCTGCATTCATTCCCACAGATCTGCCGCCGCCCTTTTCGGTTAAGCTTTGCTTCACGGTTGACGGGACTGATCCTCACGTGCGTGCTGTTGTTTCTTCTGTCGTGGCTGCCACCTCATCCTCTAACCATCCCCTCACTAACCGACGTGGCTAGTCACTGGCCTTACGGGCGCTCAATCATTCACCTTTACGCCATGCAAAGCAAATCAAAGCAGTAATCATGCAGTTTGATGGAGAGAAGGATTCGAACACTTACCTGCGCGCGTCTGCAAATGATTTCCAGCCTTTGAACGATGGATCGCCCTGCTGCGTGTGGCCGCACGTTCCTGTAGGCTTGCAGTTTCAGGACGTGTTACAGGATGCTGGCGATGGAGTGAATGGCTCTCGTTTATGTGCCCTTGTTTCTTCTCAAATGGCAGTGCTGTGGATGGTCTTCACTCGAGCAGGTTGGATTGTTGCAGGATCCCCGCGAGGGGTCTTGTCACAGTCCTTCCTTCTTGTGTGCATGCTGCATGTTGGCGGCCCTGGCTCCCCTTCCACGATCCCAGCGCTTCTGATGCATAGCGTGGATGTGGTATGGCTCTCAACGCTCGATTTTCCTTTGACAATTGTTTCTCCGTGAGAACTGATTATTTTGTTGTGCTGCTGCAGGTATCTTGGTTTGCATGGCGACGAGGAGGGTGTAGGATGATAATGGCTATGTTCAGAGGTGCCATCAGTGGCATGCATGCATTCAAACCACTCCTCAGTTGTTAGATCTTCAATTGACTCTCATTTCAGCCATCGCAACCTTCTACAGGAAGTTTCCTGTAGGCCACAGAGCTTCCTGTAGAGTTTCGGGACTTTCCTGTAGAAGATCAGCGCTTTCCTGTAGGAAGACTGTCTGTTCCTGTAGAAGACTGTGTCTCCCTGTAGAAGAACCAAATCACAAAAAAAATTGCACATACCTTAAAAACATTGTTGTTCTTGGAGGAGGCATTGATGACATCTTTCGACAACATGATGAAGGCCCCCGGCTTGGAGTGGAGAGGCTTCTTCTCCTCCATAGAACATCTGCATGCAAAACTTTTATGGTGCTTATTGTTTTTTTCCTTTTTTTTTTTCTTTTTTTTTTTTCTTTTTTGTTTTTTTTGAAGGATAGCAGGGGCGCCCTCAAAAGAGGTTTTCACCCTTGCTACCTGCCCTGAGCGCCTCAAAGAGGTTTTTGCTCAAGGATCTTTTTTATTTCTCCTTTTTTTTTTTTTTAAAGACAATAGGAGCGCCTCAAAGAGGTTTTCACTCCTATTGCCTGCCTTGGGCGCCTCAGAGAGGTTTTCACCTAAGGATCTTTATTTCCTTTTTTTCTTTTTTTTCTTTTTTAGGGTGTGCCCAAAGTGGAGGCAGAACCCTTCTCTATGACCAAAACAGATTTCTCCATAGTGCTGAT
>APFE031066140.1:0-20799 GCA_000404065.3 Pinus taeda
CAGGAGCTTTAGATTTACAATCCCTTCTGAAGTGCCCTTCCTTTCCGCATTTCCAACACACCACCTTTATAGGTTTTCCTGGAGATTTAGATCTCCCACTCGATGACTTATTTTTGTTTCTGTTCTGGGACCGTCCTTGTATAGACAAGGCATCACCATTCTGGTTGTCCATATTTTTTTGTCTCATCTCCTCCGTCATCAAGGTTGAGACTATTTCATCAAACGGCAAAGCAGTTGCATTGCTACCTATTGCAATAACCAGACTATCCCACGAGTCTGGTAGAGAACACAACAAACTGATGCACTTATCTTCATCTGAAATTTTAATATCAACAGATAATAACTGACTTACAACAGTATTAAATGCATTCAGATGCTCTGTCACCGAGTCTCCATCTTTCATCCTCAGGTTATACAGCTTTTTCCGCAGGAACAATTTATTCACCAAAGACTTAGATTGGTACAAAGTCCCTAACTTGTCCCCCAAAGCCTTCGCCATAGCTTCCCCCGATACATTCAACAATACTGAATCTAACACACACAATCGTATTGTGCTCTTTTCCTTCCAATCCAACTTCTTCCATTCTTCATCGGTCACTCCCGTTGGTTTAGTACCCGGATCTATTGCGATCCACTGATCTTTATCCACCAACAGATCCTCCATCTGGAGTTTCCACAACTCAAAGCTTTGACCATTGAACTTCTCAATCTCTATCTTTCCGCTGCTCGCCATTTTCTTTCACCACCAAAATCGATCTCACAGATCTCCCACTGAACAGGGTCTACCACAGGCCCGAGCAAAGCCCCTCAGCAACAAAGGCATCCCCTTGAAGCCAAAATAGCTCTGATACCAAATGCAGGTTTTAACCTCGTACATAAATTACCTGCATACAAATTCTAAATCACAAGAAAAATAAAAATGCGAGAGCATAACACATAAAACACATATACACAGAGATTTCCCACTATATCCCAAAACTGGGGCTGCCAGCTTGATTTTTCATTATGTTCCTTTCAATGTTACAATACATATTTATACATGCCGAAGCATCTAATACCATGGACCGAAAACCATAGGTAGGTTCGCCCAACCTAATATAGGGTCCAATTTTTTTTTTCCCAAGGCGCTGCCCTAGACCCCGTAGAGGGGGGCTACCCGCCCCCCCTGTGACCCCCCTGCTGCACAATTGGCGCAACAAAGGGGGGGCTTCGCCCCCCCTCTAACCCCCTGGTTCACTACATAGGTTAGTTGTGGAAAGAATATAACACAACCCAACACTACAGGGCCTTCGTGCCCTGGTATATTCGCCTTAGCGTAGCCCTAACCAAGGGCTGTGGGGATTTCACGTTGTTGGTGTAGCGATCTGCACTATTTCCCCAAGTCACACTATGGGTCTTACTTATCCTCTTATAACAATTAGTTATCTTCACATAAACAGATACCTTATATTATATTCACTTACTCAACACATTTATATAAGTTCGCGCAGTAAATAAACAATAAACTTGCAATTTATACCCAATACATTCAATGCACAAAACAAGAGAAAGATACACTGAAATAGGGTAAAAGTTCTCTTTATTAATGCTTCCAACAGTTATAGACTCAACCTGTCCTGCACACTCAACTGTAGGGGTCCGCGCACTCAGCTGCGGACTACTAAGCCTCTGTGCACTCAGTTGCAGAGCCTTCTCCTACTCTACGACCCAAAACTAGACCTTACAGTTGAAATACTCTGCTATGCTTCTATTCCATGATCATCAATTCATTGGATCCATGTATAAAATACTTAAAGCCTCGATCTATTTATACAACCCCATGGTCCTGGACCATGGGTAGATCTCTCAAATCGACATTACATTACAAAAATGAGGGCGGACAACCCTATGACTTTATTACAACTTCGCGCTCCACGCCCACAAATCGCGGAGTCTTTATAATGGACTTAGTCAAAACTTGGGTTTTAATCCCCAAAACTTGCCTTGGGGGGATCCCACGCCCAACAGTTTACCAGAGTCCTCTACGTCGAGTTCCCGCCTAACACTCCCTCCTCCTCTGCAACTCCCTCCCCTTCCCATTCTCTATCGATTGGCTCCTTCTCCCCACCCATTCCATGTGCCTTTATGGCCTATCCCCCTCCCTCCCATGCTATTGACCCCTCGGTGGTTGATGCATCCTCCTCCCCTCCTCATCCAAATCCCTATGGATGCTATATTCTGGAGGAGCTTCCGACAAACACTAGCAGTATGCAGGCTCAAGGCAACACCTGGGTGCAATGTGTCACCATCGTGGCAACAATGCAATTTCAATGTGGCATAATTTAGCTACTCAACAGTATGACAAATTTCAAGTTGGTTTTCTCAATCCAATTTGGCCTCTCAGTGGGCCTCCTTAGTTTTCTTCTTTCGGTGGGTTGGCGGTCCTGTGTCTTGGAGTCTTATGGCTCGATGCACACTAGTTTTGGCTATTCATGCAACAATTATGCAATGCTAGATCTTAGAAGCATGATTTTGTTAATTTTCAGTTGTTTTTGCAAACGATAAGACCTTTGGGCTCTAGTTTATCCTTCTTGGGGTAGAGCCCTTCAATTTGCTATCTCTAGTTTCCTCTCTCAGAGGCAGAGAATACACTCTTGGATGTAAAGTATGTAATTTCCCGCTTGTTAATACAATGTGGATATATTTGCTTACAAAAAAATATAATAGTTCTAATAATAATTGACGGTGCATGTAGGGATTAGTAAGAAGGTGATTAGGAAGGGCAATTAGCAACAAAGAATAAAATTAAGAGCCAGTGATTAGCAATAGTTAGGAAAGTTGATGCATGTAGTATAGATGGAGGATGTATGTAGTATATGAGTACTAATGAGATGCCACTCATATAAAAAAAAATACTACATTTTTAATGAGTATATCACATCTAAATGTTTATCAAAATTTTATTACATATATAATAATAATATATTTATTACATTAATTAAAATTAAATGTGAAATTGAATTTTATATTATGGTTATATTTAAATTGAAACTATATTTTATATTTTGAAACGTCCAACATATCATATATTTATTTTATTATAATTCAATAAAAAATATTATATATTCTATGGTTTATTGAATCACATTAATATTTTTAAGTCAATCAAAGATAAAATATCAAATTTTGAATATTAAAAAACATTTTTTATGTTTTTCAGAAAAAAATTAATTAATAAAATAAAGAAAAGTAAAGATCAATATAGTCTAAGAAAATCAAACACAAAGAAAGTTGGATCGAATAGTACATATGAGATAAGGCCTAATAAATTTATAAATTTATAATACTTTATTTTTATTTGTATGAAAAAAAGGCTTTGATATGCAAAGGCAAAGGTTTGTCTTGCACCTTCACCTAACATCCCTTCCATTTTTAGATACACTACTAGCAGTTCTAGCTTTTTCTCTTGTTTAGTAAACAGAAACAACACTTAGAGCAACAGTGGAAGTAGCTTACCATATGGCTTCTTTGTTATTCCCATCTGTAAGTTAATCTGAAGTAATTGAGTTATGGCCTTGAAACTGTGCCAGGGCAACACATTTCATATTCATTGTGAGGAGATCATTTCATGTATCTATCGTTGGGAGAATAGAGTCAATAGCGATTCTGAACACCAGACCATTATGTTATCAAGGTTAGTTGTTTGGATCCCTTGAATAGAGAAAATAATATCACACTTTCAACATAGTTATTATATAGAAAGGATATATTATTAACTATCATTATAACATGAACATTCATTATGCGATGGAAAAACCCAATCAACTTGATCTGAAATTAAAAAATTGAAGGTTTTCTTGAAAAAGTTTGCAAGATAGTTTATGTCTTGCGGGAAATGGATCAAAATTGCAAAAGAACATAAACTTATTAAACTCAGTTAAGTTTTACAAATTTAAACAGAGAAAAATAAAAAACATGCAACATCACAAACAATAATTTGATGACGGAGTTCACCCCTCCTGGGCTACATCTCCATGTCCAACTTCCAATGTTGTCCCTTTAAAAGTATATGCTCAAAATGTCATTTACATCAACATACAATGATCAAATCACAAAAATAACATTGTCATTGTGTCTAAAACACTCAAAAACCCCTGTGTAGTCTCTTCTTAGGCTCAAAAACTCTAAAAAATGATCAACTTAGGCCTCCTTCTTCATTTCCCTGCTAATTGTCCTGCAAACTTACCCCTTTGTCAAAAGTGGCAACAAATTTCCCTTTGGTGGAACCACCAAGTGACAAATTGGCATGGCTTCTGTGACATTACTACCACAAATGGTGCAAATTATCGAGTCGTTAAGCGCACCAATAGGGTCGCACTCTTGTTCCTTAGCCCCTTGGTTTGATCATATGGCATATAATATGGCCAAGGGTGCGGGCGAGAGGGCACACGCCCACCGTCCCTGGCACCTAGTCACGTTAAGTGTCAATATGGCTGTGGGAAGGGTGCCAAGTGCCTCGCCCATCCATTTCATCCGCCCACCGTTATGTGTTTACGTTTCCCCCCTCCAAAAAAAAGAATATGCCAACTACTTGTCAATAAATAAAAATGACCCATAACATTTATTAAGAACCAATGTGTGTTATGGAGGTAAGGTGTTGCACTATTCTGTCGGAGGTCTTGGGGTTGAACCCTGCCGAGGTCGAGTGGTCTGTTTACAAAATTTTAGCCAATAAGACAAAACCTCGTGGCAGCCTCCCATAGGGCCACATGGTGGCATGTGGTTGGCCCAACCATAATCACCACAACCAATCGAGCTTCTCCACTTGTCATATCCTAATTGGACCATTCTAAAAATGATACTACATAGTCAACCTACTAAAGTTAGCGCCACGTCATTGTACAACCTGCCTAGTCAACCTGCAAGTTGACTTTTTAGTGGTTTGCCAAAAACTTTAGAACGCAATAACTTTCATATACAGTGTCAGGTTGAGGTGGTTCAAGCATCATTGGAATCAGAACAATAAGATCTACGATTTGGTACTGGCTTTAGAATATTTTGAGAATTTTTTTTTTGAACATATTTTTGATCCCCTGGATCATTCCTCCCCACTAGAAGCTTTTAGACCACTAAAAGTTTGTTTGTTTTTTTTTTTTTTCCCTAGCAAGTAAGTTAATAATACATATTGGATCATTATATTATTTGTCATCCATCTCGATGCATTCAGAGTGGAAAAAGTGGAGGAATCAGCTCACGAGATACCAACACGACCCAGTTTGGCAAAATGAGGTCTGAAACCTTCCGGGAGTGTTTTGAGGCATTAAACAATGTTTTCCGGGGGTATAACTTTGTTGCTTTAGCCCCGCACCTTTTCACGCAAGAATCGTGTCAATCAGAGTCTATATGCAAAAGTTATGACACTCTGAAGTTGACCTTCTTTTTTTCACACCTATAGTTTGGGAGGATGTCGCGCTAGCCCCCATTGTTCATGGAAAAAGGGGTTAGACGCATGTTTTTGATGTAAATTACTCTAGAAGAGTCTATAGTGTAACTCTAGTTAAGAGTTGACGTAGTCAAACTTAACCACTAGTAGGCTATTGGGCTATGTTATAACCGGGCCACTAAGAGACAGAGGCATTCCATTATTTCAAGAGAATTTTGTTCCATAATTGAGCAAAGATAGTAAGGAGAGATAAGAGGTAGAGCACACAAACAGGATTTGTACATTGTAGCAGCCCACAGGCCATAAACATTACTTCTTTCTACTTGTAGCCTTATTTTACAAACAAAGAAAAAGAGTGAAGAAACCTCACATTATAGTTGGGTTTTCTCCCAAAAGGGTTTCCCATAACATATTTTGCATCTTATGTCTGTGTGTGAGCTTATTTTTTCATTCTCTATTTTTTTGCATAATTTCCATTCGCATGCATGCACTAATTACAGTTGAATCTATAGATCTTAAAGTTTAATAAAATTGTAATAGTGTAGAATTTCATATTTTTAATATAATATTATCGGATCTATTGTGGCAAATTGTCCAGTGGAATATCCATGGAAATTTACGAATCAATGAATGTACAACTCCCTCACTTTTGTAATCTCAATCCACCTTGCTTTAGTTGGATTGGTACCTTTGAGCCCCACTCGAAGATACTCCACATTGCCTTTGCGTGAAGTCCTTATTCTCCTGTCAAGAATTGAGTCTTGCTGCAACTCATCTAAATATTTAGGAGCAAAATATTCAATAGATGGAACTTGAAAATTCTCTTCATGATCATCAATCATTGGAGGCTCATACAATCTCAAGTTTTCCACATTCACAACAGAAGAAATTTGCATGTAAGGTGGAAAATCTATTCGGAAAGCATTGTTACCATTCTTCTCCAAATTTTTGAAATGACCATATATGATTGAATTGAGCTTTTTACCTTCATCTTGAAGTATTTCTTGTTGATATACAACGAAACTTGATCTCTCACTTGGAAATCATGATCAGTCTGATGTTTGTCATGTCTTCCTTTGTACTTTGCTTTGATTTTCTCTAGTTGTTCTTGTACCCTTTGATGCACTAGCTAAATTTGTTCAATGAAATGCTTAGCTTTGTCCACATCACTATGTCCATCTATTGCAGTATCTTTACCAAAAATTAAATCCAAAGGAGACTTTGGCAGATATCCCAAACAAGCTTCAAATGGATATACTTGCGTAGATGAGTGTTAGCCATGATTGTAGGCATGCTAATGTAATGCAAATGCTCATCCAAAAGTTTAGGATACTTACCACAATATCCTCAAAGGAGATGCACTATTGTTTTGTTTACTAATTATGTTTGGTCGTTTGATTGTGGATGGAATGTGGCGCTCTTCTTCAACTTGGTGTCCATGAGTTCCCATAAACTTGACCAAAAACTCCTAATAAATCGAGAATTAGAAATAATAGGAGTGGGTAACCCAAAGTGAATCCATACATTTTGAAAGAACATCTTTGCAGTTTGTTCATCTATAACTAATTTATTACATGGCATCAACACACACATTATCCTGAAACTATCCAAAACAACATAAAGATAATCACGACCTTTCCTAGACATTGGTAAACCTCCAACAAAATTCATAGAAATAATTTCCCAAGGACGAGAAGTAATAGGAAGTGGAGTCTACAAACCCAATTTACTATTGCTAGGCTTGATAGTAGCACACATGCAACATCCTTTTACATATCTTGAAATAGTTTCAATCATTTGAGACCAATAACAATACCTCTGAATTCGAGCAACTGTTTTGCCTACACCAAAGTGACCAGCAATAAGAGAAGTGTGGGCTTCCCTTATATCATTGACTCTTTCACCCTATGGAACACATAACTTTCTAAGATGATACAACATCCAACTCTTCAACATGATTGCCTTGACTTAAAGTTGCATAAACATCTTTAAAATTGTCATCTTGAGCATACTGTTCAATAAAACTTTCATGCATGATTGAGTTATGCTTAAGAAGGACATGCATTAACAATAAGCCTTCATAACATATCAAAAAATTTGTTATATGTACTTTTCTTGTACCTGATTACCAAATGAAATTGTTATAGGAATCCCATCCACCTGAAATGACTAGGTTGTTGTAGCTTGGTTTGCGATTGTAAATATTACAAAGGTTGATGGCTAGAATGTATAATCATTTCTTTACCCATCAAATGATGCTTCCATTTCTTCATGCTTTGTACCAGAGCATACAACTCTTTATCATAAGTTGGATAGTGAATTACTGCATTGATAAAGGTTTCAGAATGATAACAAATAGGCTTACCATGTTGCATCAAAACTTCTCCCATGGCATAATCGCTTACATCGGTTTGAGCTCAAATGGTGGCTTAAGATCTGTAAGTGCTAGAACCGATGTTGTATTGATTTTCTCTTTCAAAGTGTTAAAGGGTTTTTATTACTTGTCTCCCCACTGAAAGACCTGTTTCACATGCTTAAGATCTCGAAGTGCTAGAATTAGTGTTGTACTGGTTTTCTGTTTCAAAGTGTCGAAAGGTTTTTGTTGCTTTCCTTCCCACTGAAAGACTTGTTTCACACTTGTTAAAGCATGTAATGGTGCTGCAATGAGTGAGAAGTTAGCGATAATTTTTCTCCAATATTGGGATGCTCCCAAAAATCTCCTAACTTTTGTTACGTTGTTGGGTTTAGGCCAATTCACAATGACTTCAACTTTTGAGGGATCAGTCTTCAATTCATCTCTTCCTACAATATAACCCAAATAAACTAATGAGGTTTTCCCAAATTCACACTTAGACATATCCAAATACAACTTATCTTTTTTCAAGGCATCTAAAACTTGTTTCACATGCTTAACATGCTCTTCACGAGCCTTACTGAAAATTAGAATATCATCTATGTAGACTATGAAAAAATAATCAAGGAATGGTCTCAACACATCATTCATAACTCTCATGAATGTTGCAGGTGCATTGCAAAGCCCAAGTGACATAACTAACCATTCAAATAACCCTTGTTTTGTCTTGAAAGTAGTTTTCAAAATATTATCTTCATCAATCCTTATTTGATGATAACCACTTCTCAATCTAACTTAGTAAAGTAAACAACATCCTTTAATTGGTCTAGCAAATCATCAATGCGAGGAAGAGGAAGCAATTATTTACCGTGATCTTGTTCAAAGTTTGGAAATCCACACACATGCGCCATGTACCATATTTCTTTGGAACAAGACAATAGGAGACCCACAAGGAGATGTGCTAGGCCTGATGACCCCTTCATCAAGCAACTATTGAATTTTCTTCTTGATTTCTGAATTCTCCAAAATTGACATTTTATACATGCCAATATTTGGAAGTGGTGTATCCTACTGCAAGGGAATCTCATGTTTGATTCCTCTTTTAGGAGGCAACCCTTCAGGTTCCTGAAACTATTATCCTAAGTGTTAACAACTTCAACCAATTCATGCTTGAGTTTAGAATCACATGCTATGAAAGCTTTATATTCAACAATGTCTTTAGTTTTAATCGTCAACAACACAAAATTCTTGCTAGCATTTACAAACAATTTCACCTAACCAACACTTACAAGAGATAAGTTAATCTCATTGTGATGTGCTCTAACAATATACTCAACTTCGCCTTTAAAAATATGATATTTGTTCTCATGACAATAGAATATGGCTTTTTGATCATACAAGTATGGACTCTGTTATGCAGAATTTATGATTGCAGACAAAAGTATCTTCCCTAGACCCAGTGGACTGGTCTAGAACAACAAAAAGAAAATAATATAGAGTTTCCCTTAGAGAAATTGAAGAATGCAAAGAGGCTTATTCATAATCTGTCGCAAGATTTACTTTCCTCCTTGCTTGTAAGCTCCAATCGTAGCTTTAATTGCTATAATTAGAACCTGCACATACAATTAAAATAAGCTAAGGATCCACAAAATCTACGTAGCATAATTCAATTACTCTATTCAATGAATCAACAAGGCATTGAAATACATGAATGTGAATGTAACACAACACATATAGGAAAACAAGATACTCTTTGTATTAATAGAAATAGGAGAGAGTTTACAACCAAGAATAGTAGTTGATTTTGTAGAGGTCTCCCCAAGTTGACTGGTCCTTCCTTGTCATAAAGCACACCTCAATATCACCGTAATGCATGAAAATGATGGCTCTCTTAGATTCAAGGCATGCTGCATGAGGGCATGATCAGTCTACAAAAGCTAACCCTGATGTTGTAGATGGAAGTAAATTTATAGGAGAGGGATGGTAGTTTAGGATTTACCATAATGAGCTTGAGATCTACTTATGATGGGAGGATGAGCTCAATGGATAAGAGGTGAAGTCTCCAAGGTAGGATCAGATAGGATTCGAGCTTCTTATCTAAGGTACATGGTTAAAACAACTCTTGGAAGCTTCTGGAATAGGAAGCTTTGAGATCTTTTTAATTTTCCCAAATTTCTAGAATCACTGCACTCCAACAAGGATAAGATCCTACTAACCATTGTTGGTGCAGAAGGAAGCAACCAACACTAAACGCATGTCTGTAAAGGGGTAGGGTGCATTGGGGCTTAAAAGCTTGACTTTGAGCAGTTAATCCCAGAAATTTAGACATTTTGAAAAGGTCATGCTTAGATCTTTGTGTAGGGATGATGACAACATGTTCACAAATGTGGATTGATCCAGTTTGTAGGCCTATTGATCAAATGCGGCAAAATGACATATAAGAGACTCCCTAAAACAATTCCACATACGTCAAGTGGTACAACATCAAGCTCTACTTCATCTATAAAATTTGCAGTGATGGCTAATTTGAGTTTACACTTTCTTGTCACTTGTAATTTGGCATCATCACATACGCAACCCATAGGGTAAGGTTTAGTATGAGGTGTAGTTTCTAGATTTCATTTCTTGACAATTTCTTCAGAGATAAGATTGACTTGGGATCCACTATCAAACAATGTATCAACTTTTGTTTGTTTTGTAATGACCGTGATATGAAAAAGCTCACTTCTTTCTTTATCATTTTGAGACTCAATAAGCTTACTAAAAGAACCAATACTTGAATTAGAAGCTTTACCTTTTATTCCCATGGTTGTGATTTTGGTTTCATCACCTGAATTGGATCCTAGATCTTGTTGAGTTGTAGCAACATTCTTTTGCTTCCCCTTGTTAACTAACTTCTTTTGTCTCATTTTTGGATATAATTTCCAACGATGGTATTCATCATGGCCTTCTTTTGAACAATGTTTACAAGTAAGTTTCTCTCCCTCTTTCTTGATTGTAGCATTCTTTTACCTTTGCCTTTAAACTTCCCCTTTTCTTTCTCTCCAAATTTGGAAGGATTTTTTATAGTATCTTGAGGAACATTCTTGCCTCTTTATTCTAAATGAGTTACGTGAACACATAATTCATCTAGATTGGTGGGATTAAACATAAGTACAATATGTCTCAAATAACCATGTAATCCACATGCGTATTTAAGGAGAGTATCTTGTGAAGACAAATCAACACCTAAGATTAAAGATCTTCTTTTAAATTCTCGTGTGTAACTTTGGACACTCTAACCTTTAGCTTGTTAAAATTTTGCCAAACCATACTTGCTTTTTGCATGTAAGCTAATGGATAAAATTTCCTTCTTAATGCAGCTATAAAATCATTCCAAGAAGAGATAATTTTACAACTTTTCTTCAAATATTCTTGAGTTATGGTTGTTGGCTTATTGGGGCCTGACCCAGGTTTAGAGGTGTTTTAGCCAAAAAAAATCCCGGTACTACTGGCCCTTCCAGCAACAGTCTGTGGAGCGTGGACTGAGGTCTCACTTGAAGTAGTATGTGAGGGTGTGTTACACAGTAATTTGTCACCATCCCTGTTACCCCTTCTCCCGCACATTGGAAGACTTATTCCGGGACCTGTGAGAAGTGACATAACCTAAAAACACTTGCATTGTATCCCCTTGCGTATGTACTTCATATTCCCTGAAGACACCCTTCTGCAAAATACCCATAAAAATAGCCCTTTTTCCATTGGCGCGGTCCCACTGTGTATCACTCGTGCCAATGGGGGAAATCCTCCAAAGAGGGCGCGCCAGCTGGCGCTCTGTCTCATAGTCGCACTCACACTAGCCCAGTTGGGTAAAGTTTTTAACAAACCAACTTACGAAGGTTCTTCCTAACCTATTCATGAACTGATTCCATCTTGAGTTAGTTCAGTTGGGCTTCGAATCTCCATAGAAGGGAAGTAGTTCTCCACCTCTCATGGAAGCTTCTTAGTGATAAGGCCAATCCCATGAATCTTGTGGATGATCCTAACTCCTTCTCCTCTTTCTATATAAGCTTTTCCTTTTGCCTTTGACAAGCTAGTTAGTAATTCTACTCTCCAAGTTCCAAATTCTAAGTCCCAAAGTCTGAGAATTGCTAAGCTCATGCTACAAGAAGCCTTATTCATTCCCATGAGGCTAAATCTTAAGTGAGGAGATTCTTATCCAAGTAACCAAGGAGAGAAAGGCTTGTTCCCCATTTCCAACAAGCTTTGCAAGGCATGTGCTACTGATCACCCAGCCAAAGGAGGATTTGACGTCAGAACTATGGTTGTATTCTTCTTTGTTTATCAATAATAATAGACGACTATCATTATGGTTCCACGCTTTTTGTCTTTATAATGATGTTTGAGTTATATCCTTTCTGACTGATATATAGTTGCATCTATTGGATTTTATGTTTGTATTTGTTTCATTCTTTGCATGTGCAGGTGTCCGGTCACGAGGATTGTGGGGATTGTGACCAGCCGAAGCAAAGGAACGGGGACGACGACTCTTCTACAAGTACTAGCGTTGGAATCCAGGTAGGCTCTCATCATCGATCTTTGATTTGCAATTAGGAACCTACGTGTTAGCATTGTTTGATTGTTGCTAGACCCCATTTGGGCTAGTAGGGATCGCCTCTGTCCGCAGAGGGGATTTACCTCCACAACAATTTGGCGACTCCACTGGGGAGTTGGCTTTTTGCCTTGTTGTTTGTTTTGTCTTATTATTTGATTTGTAAACTTTAGACGGAGCTTGAAGTACGGCCAGATAGCCTTCGAAACGCTATTGCTCTACATTAGCAAAGTAGATCAACGCCACTTCAGTCCATCTCCGGTTTGGTTTACGAACTGAATGGCTTGGAACTTGCCTTGTTTCTTGGTTGTTTCTTGGTTTCTCCTGCTTGATTAGCTTTTTGGGTTGAATCCCTGTGTTGCTTCTTGGCCCTTGGTGTACCTGGGTACTGTTGACTTAGCTTTGGCTCTTTTGTTTTTTATTTTTCCATAGCAAACTTGGCTGGCACTTATTTATAGTGTTAGAGTCGTACCAGTTGGTGAAAGTTGCATATTGACAACCCACGCCAATCCCTGAAAGGCGCTAGTTGCAGCCTGACAGTCGCGCCAAGCCTGGGAACTTTTGAAGTTTGCTTGGCTGAGAGCCCTCTGAGCTTGGTTTTTGTTCTAGGTACCCTTTTTAGACTACTTGAGTGTGTTGGAGTGTGATTTGACTGGCTTTGATCGTTACCCTTTGGGTGTTTGCTTTTTTCCATCGATTTCACATTTCTAGCCCTAGGGCATCTAGTGGCTTTGTGTGTCAAGCCTTCCTCAGGCGTTTTGATCTTCTAGTGGTCCAGTCGATTCTTTGATTTCTCCCTTGCACTTGTTTGGTGGTTGTAAATTGTTTTGTTGCGTTATTTGGGTGACTTGCTTTGTCTTCAATTGAATTCTGCTTCATCTCACTTTGAGTTTAGATTACGCAGCTCATTGGTGTCTTTGGGATCTTTCTTGTTCTTTGGAAGTTTGATTTGTGATTTAGGGAACTGAATGTGCTTGTATTGAATAGAATTTGTTTTTTGTCATTTCTCAAAGTTGTTTAGTGCATTTTTCCATCATCAAAAAGAAAAATCTCTTTTGCTTTGTATTAGTTAATGAGAATTAGAACTTTTCATTTCGATTAGTGATTAGTGATCTTAAAGAAAAGTTTGTTAATTTTCATTAGCTGCATTAGGGAAATTCTTTGTTGTTTTGTGATCGTTTCGTTTACGTGAAAACTCTTGAACTCTCTTGTAATTAGCATTCATCGAATGAAATGACATATTTTGGCATATAGATTGCATTTAGGGAATTTTGAGAGATTACATACGGTAAGACCTGAAAAATGAAACCTAATACAAGATCAAATTTAAAATAAACCGAATTAATCTAACAACGCATTGGAACATAACGCTCACTTTTTAGAGGTCTAGGCTAGAGACGTGCTCCGGCGTCGTTAAACCTAGTCCACTTTTGTTTTCCACTCAAGGTTGGGTGATTCCTCCTTTTGTGACTCAATTGTGGTCTAGTATGGACTTGTGCTCCCACGTACCGTCGAGTATATGGGGAGACCCCACTACGTTATCATCCTTTATCCACAGGAAGCCGTGTCTGCCGCCTTATGACCCGTAACGCACCGAACACAGCATTTGGGAATATTGACTTCCGTACGGAAAGTCTTTGGTTTTCATATGATTGCTAAGGTGTATATGTAGTTTTACAGATTGTCTAGTAAACCCTTTGCCTAATTCTCTAGAGTAGTCACTTTTTGATCCTTTTCGGACTCCCTAAAAGAAAAGGCTCACCTGAGCATTTGTCACTTCAGGCTCACTAAACATTCGAAGGCGACTAGAGTCATCTTTTTGTCCTTTTCTAGACTCTTTAAAGATGAAAAGGTCAAGTTATGTCCTTGTGTCTTAAAATTTATTCGGCCACGTTCACACTTACCCTGTTAGATCTTGTTTACGTTAGTTCAAGTAGGGTCTTTTCTCATTAGCTTGTCTAGGATTTGTTGAATCGAATCATCCTGGCGGATCCATCAATCCCGTCTCCCGTCCCTAGTGACCAAGGGTCTCCTTCTTCTGCTGCTCTTGAGACACCGGTTTGTGGTGACACTTTTCTTGTTATTCCAAGTGTCCAACCGTTGAACTCTCGCGCTCCAGAAGACGATCTTCACGATCTATTTTGGAACCCTGTGTGGGAGCCTTACGAAGAGGATTTTCCTTCTACTCCTACTGGTGTTTCGGTCCCGATGTCTTCCTCTGACATGGATGACACATCTCCTATAGCAAGTGAAACACCTGTTTTGTCAAGTATCGAGACTCCTATCCCGGCCACATCCCCGGTCATAACCCCGGCCTTCACTGTCACCCCTCTCGGTGTCACAGTACCCTTACATTATATGGCTTTGAGGGATGTTATGGGTTCTAGGAACTCCTCTTCAAGTACCATGTGGGATCACAACATCACTCCCACTACAGGATCTTTTGTTTCACAAGTTCACAATACAGTTGTCATGTCAGTTCCGACTATTCCGACTGTTTGTGTAGCGTCTTCAACACCGGTTGTTAGTGCCATTACGACGTCTTCAATCATAACTACTGTTGCTGGTCCGTCCCACGATTCAGTACATAGTGGCCAGTCGGCACATACACCCAAAGTTGTCCATCTTGCACTTAGTTCCCCACCTTCCTCTGGTGCCATTCCAGCAGGGGAGGCATATTCTCAGTATTTACATGTCGTCTAGAATCCGGGCGCGCAAGGTCCAGGTCGTTATTATGACCCCGTAGGGCATCATTTTTATATGTCCCTGCCATCTCAGCCTGCGGTTGAGGTCTCGGTCCCGTTAAGCGTCGCTTGGGGTACCACTGGTTATGGTGGTGGCCAAGCACTCCGTTCGGATCAAGGACAACCTTACCAAGGACCATCGTATCAAGGTCAACCGTCTTACACGCAACCTTCTTATGGGCAGCAATATTACAGGAAAACCTATCTAGGGCAGCCTGGAGGCCCACAAGGACAACCCTTCCAGGGACAACCTTCAGCCTATGGTGGTCCATCTTTTACCTATCTCGGGCAACCCTCTGGAAATCCGGGACAACCTTATATCCAACAAGGACAACCTGGAGTCCAGCAGGGATACCCTTCCGGTCAAGCCTATGGGAATCTAGGACAACCTTATGTGTAACAAGGACAACCTGGAATCCAGCAAGGGTACCCTTCTGGGCAGGGTGGTTAGCCTTACGTGCAGCAAGGCCAACCCACTACTCAGCCTAGTCAACCATCTGGACAATTTACTCAACCCCAAGTTCAACCAACCGTTCAGTCTGCTCATCCATTTGTTCCGCAAGGACAACCCTCGGTTGTACAAGGACAAACCTAACACCCAACAAGCTCAACCTTCTGGGCAAGTGGGTCCATCCCAAACTCAACCAGGGCAACCTTCTGGCCAGGTGGCCCAATCTCCATCCTCTCAAGGACATCTTTCTGGGCCTGCTCAACCGGGCATGCAGATGGTGATTGCTTCTCAAGCTCAACCCGGTTTTCAGCCCCAAGCTGGGCCCCAAACTCAAAATGGTCTTCAGATGAAAGGTGGGTTTCAATCCCAACCTTCTTACCAAGCGCAGCCTGGTCCCCAGGCTCAGTATGGAGCCCAACAACCGTATGGTTACCAACAACCCTAGGGGCAAGCTCAGTTTGCCTCGTACCAAAATTATCAACAAATGTAGGTCACTCCTTATCAAAATTACCAGCAATAGTATGTTGCTCCTACAGGTCAAGTTGGTAATCAATGGGGTACTGGGGGGCAAATCCAGGGTCAACCGTCCAGTTATGGCTATAACCCCTATGGACAGAACCCTTATGGGCCTGGTCCGTTCGGACAAAATCAATTGGGGCAACCAACAACTAGTTGGAAATCTGGTGCTACCTTGTATCCACAGCCGCAGATGCTTCAATCCTCAGTTACCATTCTTAGCAACATTGGAACTGCCAGACGTGTCCAAATTGACTAATGATTCTATCCTTCATAGTCCATTGTAGCCACCAGTTCCAACTAAGATACCCAACGATTGTTCCAAATTTGATGGCAAAGCTGGAGAGGATCCTCAAGCCCATGTTATGAATTGCCACCTCTGGTGTTCATCAAATTCATGGCTTGACGATTCAATCTGGCTCTGCCTGTTCCAAAGGACTCTCACCAGCTTGGCTGCTAAGTGGTACATTGAGTTGACTCGCGCATCCTTTCAAGATTTCAACTCGTTGGCAATGGCATTTCTAACTCATTTCAGTTTCCCATTCGGTATGAGACGGGGACGCATCTCCTCACGTCTCTCAAATAGGACACGGCCACGCACATATCCGATCATATACATGAATGGAGACGACATCATCATTTGATCAAGTTCTGGATTCCTGATCAGCTCCTAACTGATTAGTTTACGATCTCCTTTGTCCCTAAAATCGCACGAGACATTGCTATGGGAGCTTGTGTAACTGAGGAGCAGGCTATTGCGCGTGCTCAGTACCTCGACTTAGTTTACTCTCAGTCAGGTACATTATATGAGTATTTTCCTGACACCCTGAGACATGGAACATCCAAAGCTCTGCCAAATCCATCTGTTGACGGTGTTATTGGTGCTCTAAATCCGTCTTCGAAGAAATCATCCGCGAACCCTGGGAAGCAAAAATCGAATGCTTGAAACGAAAACACTTCTCAGGGTGTATCTAATTCCATAAATACTTTCGAGGTCAACGTCGTTCAGTCCACCACGGCGGATAAAGCCTCGAAAGGAAAGAAGAAGGGGAAAGCAAAGAATAAATCTGAGCAACCCAAACAGGACTCCCCTAAACCTCCACTCGAGGAAGGAGCCAAACCTAAACTGAAGTATCCTTGTCTTATCTATGACGAGGATCACTATACCAAAGATTGCCCAAGGCGGTCCGAAGTTAGTCGTTTATTGAAAGGTGCTCCTGGGATTCCTGCGGTTATGAAAGAACCTTTCCCCTCACATCAAACCCAAATGGTGGCCAACCCATCCTTGTCTTCTTCTCCCTTTGGTTCCTAAGTGTTCATGGCTGGAACCATTCCCATTCATATTACGACTCGAGCAAAGGAATATCCATCATCCGCCAGGAAGGAGCTTGAGGTCCCCTCAAGCTCTCCTCCGTCCAGTTCTGGTCCGCTCCATATCGAGAGACCTAGCACTGAGACGCCTCTTCGACCCCTCCTAAAGGTGTACTCTAGAGATCATCTTACAACCCAAATGCTCATGCTGCCCAGCACTATAGCATCGTTGAGGACTTAGCTCAGGCTCCGTCAGCTATGTTCGCTTTAGAAGTTCTCCAGAGCTGCCCCCCCAGAGGAAGTCCTTGCTATCGGCCATCGGTGGCATCGACCCGACCAACTCGGATTTGATCACCTTTGATCTCGAGAGCCATGTACCAAGACTGCCTCACCAGATTGCCTTCCTCATTCAGGTCATCATCAATTCGAAAATGATTCATCGTACGGTTATTGATGAAGGCGCCTCAACTTGCATTATGTCTATTGCTTGTTGGAAGGCTATTGGGTCTCCGACTTTGAGTCCGTCTCCAATGGCACTGGAAGCCTTTGACGGGAGAGAATCTCGCCCCTACGGTATCCTCCGACGATTGCCGATTACTTTTGAAGGGAAGACCATTGAAGTGGAAGTTGAAGTTGTCGATGCTAATCTTACTTACAACCTCCTGTTGGGCCGGAGCTGGACATATGCCATGCATGTCGTGGCTTCATCACTCTTTCGCGTCATTCGTTTCCATTATCAGGGGAAAATTGTCACGGTAGACCAACTCTCCTTCTTCACTTCTTCTTCCGAAGGCAATGTGCCTTTTGTGGAGCATACCTCCTTTCCCTTAGAGAGTGTGGGAGCTGGGCTCTTCAAAGATTCCGCCCTCATGGGTGTCTTTTCACTCCCACCTCCAAACCTCGCCTCTATCAGTATGATTTTGGTTCATTCTGATCCTTGGGTCCTTGCCCCCATTGACTAGATAGAATCGTGGGGTGAGGATATGCCATTGAGTCCCGTCGAGCTCAACTACGTTGAAATTGTCACTGTATCGGCTCCTCCTACTGAATCTGCTTCTTTAAGCGGAGCTCTTGACTCGTACGATCATTCCCCTTGGCTTGGAGATTGTGCCTCGTCAGATCCTTCAAAGGAAATATTTCCTTTTGACGAAGCCATTATAGAGACCATGTCTCTCGAGGAACCCCCTTGGTTTAATCTTCACCATCGTTCCTCGTTCCTCCCTACCCTTCGGGAAACGCTGGCTTGTCTCGAGCGGTTCACTCCTTGTCTCCCTTCACAACCCCTTCGGACACCCATTCAAGTATATCAAGTGTCCTTTGAAGGGAATTTGGGAAACATTACGCAGACTCAACCCATCGACATCTCTGTCAAACCAAGGATTGTCGAGCATATCTACATAGGAATCACTTGCACTCCTGAGGAAATTCAACTCTATCTAGGTCTTTTTTGTGAGTTTCGTGACGTCTTTGCTTGGTCTTATGAAGAGATGCCTGGCATTGATCCAAGCATCGTGGTGCATGAGATACCCACGTATCCAGGAGCTAAGCCTGTTCGTTAGCGTTTATGCCCCATGCACCACCGAAAGGCTGCAACTATTAAAGCGGAAGTCGAAAAGCTTCTCAAAGCTGGCTTCATCTACCCCATCCCACTCACAGATTGGGTCTCCAACATCGTCCCTGTGGATAAAAAGCAGGGTACTATCCGAATCTGTGTCGATTACCGTGATATTAACCGAGCCTGTCCAAAAGATAACTACCCCACACCCCTCATTGACCAGCTCATTGATGAGTGTGCCGGAAGTGAGATATATTCATTTATGGACGGTTTCTCTGGATATAACCAGATTAATATCCCGCCCGCAGATCAACACAAGACCGCCTTCATCTATCCGTTGGGCACTTTCACTTATAAAAAGCTCCCTTTTGGTCTCAAGAATGCCGGTGCCACCTTCCAACGCGCGATGTCTTATGCCTTTCATGATATTCGACACATCGTGCAGCTTTACCTGGATGATCTTCCAGCTCATTTAGCTAAATGTCAAGACCATCTGGCGCATCTCTGCGAAATTTTTCTCCACTGTCGACACTACCATATTCGGCTCAACCCGCATAAGTGTGTCTTCTGCGTAGAGTCTAGCAGACTTCTCGGGTTCATCATCTCCCGAGAGGGCATCCGTCTGGATCCCCTTAAAGTCGAGGCCATTTTGAATCTTCCTCCCCCTGCTTCTTTGCAACAATTACAGAGCTTGCAAGGTAAAGAAAACTTTTTACGACGATTCATCCCGAATTATTCCGAGGTGGCCAAAGGTTTCACGCGGTTACTGAAGCGCGACACCCCATTTTGATGGGATGCCATAGCTCAAGAGTCTTTCGAACATCTTAAGACTCTTCTTATTTCCGCTCCTTTGTTGCTTCCTCCAAATTACCATCGCGATTACACGTTGTATCTGGCCGCTACTGATACCGCCATTGGCATGGTTCTTGTTCAGGATGACGATGATGGCACTGAACATGTCATTTATTATCTCAGCCGCAATTTATTAGATATGGAATCTCGATATGCTTACGTCGAGAAGTTGGCATTGGCTGCCGTTTGTGCAGTCCAATGCTTCCGTCATTACATCTTGTTGCGTACTACGACAGTGATCTCTGATTGCAACCCAATGACGTACATTTTGTCACATCAGCTGCTGGGGGACAAGTACTCGAAGTGGATTGTCATCCTCCAAGAGTTCGACTTGGAATTCACTGCTGCCAAGTCCAAGAAATCTCTTGTCTTCGCTGAATTGTTGTGTTCTTTGCCATCCAATGCCTCCTCCTCTCGGTTAGAGGATCCCATTCCGGACGAAACTCTCTTCCTCATCAGCACCCTCGATCCCTGGTATGGGGATATCATTGTCTATTTATAGACGTCCTCTTTTCGTCCCGAGACATCTAAGGATGCTCACCGATGGATCCACCATCAAGCCCAACTATTACACAAAAATATCGTCACCATGATTATTTCAAGTCAGTATAGGTCTATCATCACTTATACTAGCCTCCTAAGTAAGTCTAAGACCTTAACTCTTCATGTCAAGCTTTACAAATGAGAGAAAAACATTGAAAATCAATATTACTCTGGTACCCTTTGTTCATATTACCTGCGTATCTGCACGCTCTATCTGTAAAGGGGTGGGTGCGTACCCCTGTAAAAGTAAAAAAGGCGCAAGTTTATTCTAAAAAACTCACTTTGGGTTAATTCTAGAGGTTTCTAGAAGGAATTTTGACGTGGATTGTTTGCTCCAAGGTGGTTCATGCATCCCAAAAGAGAAGGAGCTAATCCTTTTATAGGAGGAGCTATCCCTTTGAAGGAGGCCTTTATCCCTTTGAAGGAGGACCTAGTAACTTCCCTCCATTGCACTATAAATT
>APFE031066140.1:20819-37643 GCA_000404065.3 Pinus taeda
TAGAAGCTGAACATTTTGAGGGTAAATGCTGATGGAATTGGGACTTCCTAGTTAAACTTGAGAGGAGAGATCACATACCTTTTGGTTTCATTGGGAAGTGAGTGAAACTTGTCAAAGTAGAGGAGACTTCTTGTCGGACCCTGGAGGAGCTTGTACAACATCAAGGCACAGGTTGTAAAGTTCTTCTTCATTTGAATTAATACAATCAGATTCATTTTTCTCAACAAATTGTCTTATGTGGTTTGTTTCATAATCTCCTTGATCATTATGATGAATATACTTTATGATATTGGCTTTTCAGGTGCTATTTAATTTGTTTGCCTGTTTGTGTTTGCAGACTTATGCTTCAAGGAAGCTCATTTGGAGCAAGGGAGCGAGGCTTCCACAACTTGCATTGGACCCAAGCTAGGCCTAAAACACTTGTTTGCCTTTGTTTTATTTGCATATTTAGAGAAAGATAGTTTTTCATTGGCTTGCTTGTCACTAGATATCTTTAGATACTAGGAAGCTCGATCTTGTCCGCAACCTCAACTCATTCCGCATGACAAAATGGCGACTGCACTGGGGACTTGATTGTTTTCCTTGTTTTTAATTTGACCTGAGAAACTTGTCTTTTTGTTTCTGTTTTTGGCTTGTTGTGTGTGGAATTGGGTGGATTTAGTGGATCTAGGTTTGTTTTGGCTTTTCATAACTTTAGGAGAAGTCCGCACCCTGTGCTTGTATCATAGTGCGTACCTTTACGCATGTTTACTTTGCACACAGAGCGTGCACACACCTGTGCAAACTTTGAGCCTGCGGACACTGCTAAACTTTTGAAAAACTTGACTTTTACTCTTTCAATTAGTTTTATTTTGGTTTAGATGTTGTTATCCTTTGCCCAGACCTGCATGTGACTTGTCAAAAGCTTTCCTTGGTTTAATTTCATTAGTGTTAGGGTTTTAGGTGAAATTCCTAGAAGTTTTGGTTTCCGGTCTTGATTTTCATTTTGGTCATGTAGTAGCTCAGAGCTTAGAAGCATAGAAGCCTCAGATCACCTTGATTTTTACTGGCCTTCTTATGGGTCTGACCATTTGCAAAATCAACCTTTGTTGAGGAATCCATCTTGTGTTTTCTCTTTGCAAAACTTCGAAAAGCTTGTGTTAAAAGTTTGGATTTCACTTTTACTAAAAAGAACAAAAATCACTTATTTTTGACTGATTTGTGATTCTGGACAAGTTAGTCCTTGGTTTTCTTATTGCCAAGTAAAACATCCTTGAAAAAAAAAAAGCATCTTGTAAGCTTTTTGTTACATAGCAATTTGTCACTGTTTGTCACTGTCCCTGTTACCCCTCTCCTGCACATTGGAGGACTTATTCCGGGACTTGCGAGAAGTGACAAGACTTGAAACCACTTGCATCATTCACCTCTGAACATGAGCTGCATATGCCCTGAAGACATCTCCTGCACCTTGCCCTTAAAAATAGCCCTTTTTACATTAGCGTTGGTCCACTATGTACTGCCCGCGCCAATGGGGAAAATCCTATAAAAGGGGCGCGCCATTAGTGCTCTGTCCCAGAGTCGCAATCACGCCAACATTTTTGGGCAAAGTTTTGAACCAATCAACCTCCGAAATTTCTATCCAACTCATTCACCAACTGAATCCAAGTTAAGTGAGGATGGTTTGGCTTTGAATCTCCTTGAATGGGATGTAGTTTGCCACCATTCCATAGAAGTTTCCAAGTGATGAAGCCAAATCCATTATTGTTGTGATTGATCTTATCTCTTCCTTTTCATCTATAAAAGCTTGTCTCCATGGCTTGAGCAAGCTAGTTCTAGTTCTAGTGGCAATACTTGTGCTGAAAGGAGGATACCAAGAGATTAGAGTTGCAAGAGTCTACTTTGTGTCCATAAGGCTTAACCTAAGTAAGGAGATCTTGTCACCAAAGAGAGAGAGCCTTGTCCCTCATCCCTTAAAGCTTTGCAATACTTGTGTAGCTGTGCACCCAGCCAAAGGAGGACTTGACGTCAGGACGCTGGTTGTATTCTCCTTTGTTGATTATTAATAATAGATGACTATCATTATGGTTCCATTCTCATTGTTGTAATGATTAATGATTGAATTATGTCCTTCCTGACTGATGTATAATTGCATATATTAGATTTCATGCTTGTGTTTGTGTTGTTCTCTTTGTGTGTAGGTGTCCATTCACAAGGATAGTGGAGGATTGTGACCGGCCAAGGCAAAGGAGCGTGGGCGGCGTCTCTTCTACGAACAAAAGCGTTGGAACTCAAGTAGGTCTTCATCACCTACCTTTTATTTGCAATTAGGAACTTGCGTGATAGCATTGTTTGATTGTTGCTAGGCTAGTAGGGATCGCCTCTTTCCGTAGAGGGGATTTACCTCTCCAACAATTTGGCGACTTCGCTGGGCAGTTTAGCTTGTTGTTTAATTTGTAAACTTAGACGGAGTCAGAAGCATGGCCAGATAGCCTTCGAAACACTATTGCTTTGCATTAGTGAAGTAGATCAAAGCTGCTTCAGTCAATCTCTGGTTTGGTTTACGGACTGAACAATTTGGAGTTTGTCTTGCCTCTTTGGTTTTCTCTTGTTTACTTGTTTGGATAGCTTTTTGGATTGAATTTCTTACTGCCTCTTGCTTCCTTGCTTGCCTAGATACTGTAGCCGAGCTTTAGACATCTTATTTTTCTTTTTGACTTGGAAAACTTTATTAACGCGGTTTTCCCTTTGACAGTCGCGTTAGTGGCCCTTGTTGCTAACTGACAAATCGCGTCAATCCCTGTTTAGCGCGAGTTACAGCCTGACAGTCGCGCCAGGCCTCTTAGCTTTTGAGTTCACTTGTTTGCCTGCCTTCTGAGCTTGGATTTGCATTTTTCCATGTCTTTTTCAATTACTGGAGTGTGTTTGATCCTTGTTTGACTGGTTCTTAACCTCTGTCCTTTGGGTGTTTGCCTCTTTCTATCGATTTCACACCTCAACCCTAGGGCATCTAGTGGCCGTGTGTGTCGAGCCTTCCGTAGGAGTTTTGGGTTTCTTGGTTGCCCAATCGACTTTGTGATTGTTTTTTCACTTGTTCAGTGATTGTTGAAGTGTTTTTGATTGATTTCCGAGTGACTTGCTTTTTCTTGCTTGGATTTCATTCTAGCTTTGTTTGAGCTTAGATCACATAGCTCATACAAGCCTTTGTTTTCCTTTTGATTTGGAGAACTGTTTTAGTGTCTTGGGATTTCATTGTGTTCTCATTGAGTGAATTTGTCTCTTTTACTCGGTGTTATTGTGTTTCAAAATTCATTCTAGTGCATTGTGCCTTTGAAAAAGAAATCAGACAATCTCTTTCGCGTTCAATAGCTAATGGAATAGAACTTTTTGTTGATTTGTATTATTGAAAAGAAAAAGTTTTATTTATTTGCCGTTAGCTGCATTAAGGTGTTTGATTGATTGTGCTCATTTTGTTTGATTGAAAATTCTTAACCCTCTCGTAGTTAGTATTCATCGAACGAAATGGTATTCTTCGGCATATAGCTTGCATCTAGGCAATTGTGAAAGATCACATACGGTAGGACCTGAAATCGAAACTTAACTAAAGATCAACCATAAAATAACCGAATGAACTTAAAAACGCATTGGAACATAACGCACATATCTAGAGGTCTAGGCTGAGACGTGCTCGCGTCGTTAACTAGTCACTTTGTTCTCACATTAAGGTGGGTGATTCCCCTGTGTATTCGATTGTGGTCTAGTACGGATTGGGCTCGACGTACGCGGGTATAATATGGGGAACTCCTAGGTTTTATTCCTTGATCATAGGAAAGCCGTGTCTACCGCCTTACAAGCCGTAACGCACCGAACACAACATTGGGAAGATTGACTGCAGTACGAAAGTCTTGGTTTTCATATGAGTGGCCAAAGGTGTAAGAAGTTTTACGATTGTCTGGTAACCCTTGCCTAGTTATCCAGAGTAGTCACTTTTTGATCCTTTTCGGACTCTTAAAAAAAGGCCTATTGAGCATTTGTCACTTCGGGCTCTTTAAACATTCGAAGGCGACTAGAGTCATCTTTTGTCCTTTTCTCGACTCTTAGAACATGAAAAGGTCAAGTTGTGTCCTAATGTCCTAAAAATTTATTCGGCCACGATAACATTCACATTGTTAGATCTTGTTTGCGTTTAGTTTTGAGTAGGGTCTCTTATTGTTAGTTTGTCTAGGGTTTTTGTTTGATCATCCTGGCGGATCCATCGATCCCGTCTCCCGTCCCAAGTGACCAAGGGTCTCCATCTTCTGCTACCCCTGAGACACCGGTTTGTGGCGACACTTTTCCTATTGTTCCAAGTGTCCAACCGTTGAACTCTCGTGCTCCAGAGGACAAGCTTTACGACTTGTTTTGGAACCCTGTTTGGGAGCCCTCTGAAGAGGATTTTCCCACTACCCCTATTGGTGTTGCATCTCTGATGGATTATTCCGACATGGAGGATATGTCTCCTGTGTCGAGTGGGACGCCCGTTATGTCGAGTATTGATACTCCCATTGCGGCTACATCCCCAATTATCTCTATGCCCTACACTGTTACACCTCTCGGTATCACAGTGCCGACGCGCTATAGATATCTAAGGGATGCTATGAACTCTGCGATTTCCTCTTCTATGTGGGATCAAAACATTGTCCCTACCACGGGACCATTTGTTTCCCAAGTTCACCATACTGCTGTTACAACAGTTCCAACCAATCCGACCGTCTGTGTCGCGTCATCAACTCCAGTTGCTAGTGTCGTTACAGCATCTTCTGCTGTGACTTCTGTTGCCGGCCCATCTCGAGGCCCGGTACAAAGTGGTCCATCGGCACATACTGCTAGAGTTGTCCATTCCGCAAGTGGTGCCCTGCCTCTTTATAATGCTATTTCGGCAGGGGGGGCATATTCGCAGTACTTGCATAATGTCCAAAACCCAGGCGGGCAAGGCCCCTATTATGATCCTGTCAATCATCATTTGTATATCTCCTTGCCAACTGAGCCCTATATTGAGGCTTCAGTTCCATTGAGTGTGGCTTGGGGTAACGCCGGATATGGCGGTGGCCAGTTCCATCCAGGTCAAGGACAGCCATCTCAAGGACCACCCTACCAGGGTCAACCATCCTACTCGCAGCCTAATCATGGGCAGCAGTATTATGGCCAGGCCTATCCAGGTCAACCTAGAGGCTTGCAAGGACAAACCTATCAAGGACAACCTTTAGCCTCTATTGGTCCGTATTATACATATCTTGGGCAACCTTCTGGAAACCCAAGACAACCCTATGCTCAGCAAGGACAACCTGGGCCCCAACAGGGCTACCCTTTGGGGAAACCCTATGGGAACCCGGGACAACCTTATGGTCAGCAAGGTCAACTCGGAAACCAACAAGGCTACCCTTCTGGGCAAGGTGGCCAGCCTTACGCACAGCAAGGCTAGCCCACTGCTCAACCTAATCAACCATCTGGTCTATAAGGACAACCTTCGGTTGCGCAAGGGCAGCCCATCGCTCAGCAAGCTCAACCTTCTGGGCAAATGGGTCCGTCTCAAATCCAACCAGGACAACCTTCCGGCCAGATGGCCCAACCTTCGCAAGGATATCTTTCTGGGGCGGCTCAACCAGGCATGCAGATGGTTCCTGCTTCGCAGCCTCAACCCGGTTATCAACCCCAGAATCAAGGTGGGTACCAATCCCAACCTTCTTATTCAGGTGGGTATCAATCCCAACCTCCTTATTCAGGTGGGTATCAATCCCAACCTCCTTATTCAAGTGGGTATCAATCCCAACCTCCTTATTCAGGTGGGTACCAATCCCAACCTCCTTATTCAGGTGGGTACCAATCCCAACCTTCTCATCAAATACCGCCTGGTTCCCAAGCTCAATATGGATACCAGCAACCCCAGGGGCAAAATCAAATTGCCCTGTGTCAAAATTACCAACAGCCACAGGCCAACCCTTATCAAAATTATCAACAACCTGCTGGGCAGTATGGTAACCAATGGGGCGCTGGGGGGCAGAACCAGTATCAAATGTCCGGTTCCGGAAATAACCCTTATAGACAAAATTCTTCTGGACAAGGCCCTTTTGGACCTGGTCCATCGGGACAAGGCCAGTGGGGGCAACCAGCAACTGGATGGAATTCTGGCCCTACCTCATATCCACAGATGTCCTTCAACCCGCAGCTACCATTTCTAGTGACGTTTGAACTGCCTGATGTGTCGAAGTTAACAAATGATCCCATTTTGCATAATCCACAATGGCCACCAGTTCCAACTAAGATACCTAGTGACTGTCCCAAATTTGACGGCAAAGTCGGAGAGGACCCTCAAGCCCATGTAATGACGTATCACTTATGGTGTTCGTCTAATTCATGGCTTGATGATTCGATTCGACTTCGCCTCTTTCAAAGGACTCTCACTGGTTCTGCCGCTAAATGGTATATTGAATTGACCCGCGCGTCATTTCAGGATTTTAATTCATTGGCTATGGCATTCCTTACTCACTTTCAGTTACCCATTCGGTACGAGACAGGGACCCACCTCCTTACGTCTCTTAAGCAGGATACAGCTACGCATATCTCCAATCATATACATGAATGGAGAAGGCGTCACCGGTTGATCAAGTTTTGGATTCCTGATCAACTCCTCACCGATTGGTTCACGACTTCCTTTGTCCCTAAGATTGCACGGGACATTGCTAAGGGATCCTGCGTGATTGAAGAGCAAGCAATCGTGCGCGCTCAGTACCTGGACTTAGTTTACTCTCAGTGAGGTACCTTGTATGAGTATTTGCCAGACGCCCCGAGACTCGGTACATCCAAGACTTCGCCGAAGCCATCTGTCGATGGAGTTATTGGCTCTGTGAACCCGGCCTCTAAAAAATCATCTTCAAACCCTGGGAAGCAAAAGTCAGGTGCTTCTAGCGAAAACACTTCTCAGGGTGGTTCAAATTCTGGTAGTACTTATGAGGTCGACGCCGTCCAGTCCACCACGGCGGGTAAGGCCCCGAAAGGAAAGAAAAAGGGAAAAGGGAAAAATAAATATGAGCAACCTAAACAGGAATCCTCCAAACCTCCAGCCAAGGAAGGAGCTAAGCGCAAACCCAAATATCCTTGTCTCATTTGTGAGGAGGATCACTATACTAAGGACTGCCCAAGGCGATTCGAAGTTAGTCGCTTTTTGAAAGGCGCTCCTGGGGTTCCTGCGGTTCTTAAAGAACCCTTTCTCTCTCAGCAGACTCAAATGGTGGCTAATCCGTCTTCTTCTCCCTTTGGTTCCCAAGTCTTCATGGTTGGATCTATCCCTGTTCATGTAACGACTCGAGCAAAGGAGTATCCGTCATCCGCCGGGAAGGAGCCCGAGGTTCCCTCAAGTGCTCCTTTGTCCAGCTCTGGTCCACTCCATATTGAGAGACCAAGTACTGAGACGACCATCCGACCCCCTGCTAAAGGAGTACTTAGGCGATCTTCTTACAACCCGAATGCTCGTGCTGCCCAGCACTATAGCATCGTAGAGGACTTAGCAGAGGCTCCGTCGGCTATGTCCGCCTTAGAAGTTCTCCAGAGCTGCCCCCCTCAGAGGAAGTCCCTGCTATCGGCCATTGGTGGCATCGACCCAGTAGATTCGGATCTGATTACCTTAGATCTCGAGAGCCATGTCCCGACGCTGCCTCATCAAATCGATTTTCTTATCCAAGTCATCATCAACTCAAAAAAGATTCATCGTACAGTTATTGATGAGGGCGCATCAACTTGCATTATGTCTATTGCTTGTTGGAAAGCGATCGGGTCTCCGACTCTGAGCCAGTCTCCTACGACTTTGGAAGCTTTCGATGGGAGAGAATCCCGTCCTTATCGTATTCTTCAATGATTGCCCATCACTTTAGAAGGGAAAACCATGGAAGTAGAAGTTGAGGTCGTTGACGCGAATCTCACATACAACCTCCTTCTCGGCCGGAGTTGGAAGTATGCCATGCGTGCCGTGGCTTCATCCCTCTTTCGTGTCATCCGTTTCCCTCACCAAGGGAAAATTGTCACGGTAGACCAGCTCTCCTTCTTCGCTTCCTCTTCTGAAGGAAATGTCCCTTTCGTTGAACATAAATCTGTTCCTTTTAAGAGTGTGGGAGTCAGGCTCTTCAAAGACCCCGCCCTCATGGGTGTTTTCTCCCTCCCACCTCCCAACGTCGCCTCTATCTCTATGATTTCGGTTCGTTCTGATCCCTGGGCCCTTCTCCCCATCGACCAAATAGAATCGTGGGGCGAGGAGATGCCGTTGAGTCCAGCCGAGCTCAACTACATCGAAATCGTTGCTGCATCGGCCCCTCATGCTGAACCCGCTGCTTCAAGTGGGGCTCTTGACTCATACGACTTTCCCCCCTGGTTTGGAGAATACGCCTCCTCGGATCCGTTAAAGGAAATATTTCCTTCCGACGAGGTCATTATAGAGACCATGTCTCTTGAGGAACCTCCGTGGTCCCATCTTCACCACCGTTCCTCATTTCTCCCTACCCTCCGGGAAACGTTGGCTTGTCTTGAGCGGTTTGCTCCATGTCTCCCCTCACAGCCTCTTCAGACACCAATCCAGATCTATCATACATCGTCTGAAGGAAATTTGGGGAACATTACGCAGACCCAACCCATCGACATCTCTGTTAAACCAGGGATTGTCGAGAACATCTATATAGGAGTCATTTGCACTCCTGAGGAGATTCAAATATATATATAGCACTTTTTCGCGAATTTCGCGACGTTTTTGTGTGGTCCTACGAAGAGATGCCCTGCATCGATCCATCCATTGTAGTGCACGAGATACCTACGTATCCCGGGGCCAGACCTGTTCGTCAGCATTTGCGTCCCGTGCACCCCCGTAAGGCGGCAGCTATCAAAGCGGAAGTTGAAAAACTTCTTAAAGCTGGTTTTATTTATCCTATCCCACTTACAGATTGGGTTTCAAACATCGTCCCTGTGGATAAAAAGCACGGTATTATTCGCGTCTATGTCGATTACCGCAACATTAATCGAGCCTGCCCAAAAGATAACTAGCCCACACCGTTCATTGACCAACTCATTGATGAGTGTGCGGGCAGTGAAATATATTCGTTTATGGACGGCTTTTCTGGTTACAACCAGATTAATATCGCCCCCGCTGATCAACACAAGACGGCCTTTATATGTCCATGGGGTACTTTCGCTTACAAAAAGCTCCCCTTCGGTCTTAAGAATGTCGGCGCCACCTTCCAACGTGTGATGTCTTACACCTTTCACGATATCCGGCACATCGTACAGCCTTATCTGGATGACCTTCCCGCTCATTCAGCTAAGCGCTCGGACCACCCGTCCCATCTTCGCGAGATTTTTCTTCACTGTCGACACTATAATATACGACTAAACCCCATAAATGTGTCTTCTGCGTCGAATCTGGCCGACTTCTCGGGTTTATCGTCTCCCGAGAGGGCATCCGTTTGGATCCCCTTAAAGTTGAGGCCATTTTGAATCTTTCTCCCCCTGCTTCTTTGCGGCAATTGCAGAGTCTGTAGGGTAAAGCTAATTTCTTACGACGATTTATCCCAAACTATGCCGAAGTGGCAAAGGGTTTCACATGGTTACTTAAGCGTGACACCCCATTTCGATGGGATGGCATAGCTGAGGAGTCTTTTTCCCGTCTCAAAACTCTTCTAGTTTCCGCCCCTTTGTTGCGGCCTCCAAATTATCATCATGATTATACATTATACCTAGCCGCTGCTGATACCACCATCGGTATGGTTCTGGTCCAAGATGACGACGATGGCATCGAACATGTTATTTACTACCTTAGTCGCAACCTGTTAGACACGGAAACTCGATATGCTTATGTCGAGAAGTTGGCCCTCGCTGCTGTTTGTGCTGTTCAACGATTCCGTCACTATATCTTGTTGCGTACTACGACAGTGATCTCCGATTGCAACCCCATGACATATATTCTGTCACGACAATTGATGGGGGGAAAATACTCGAAGTGGATAGTCATCCACCAAGAGTTTGACTTGGAATTTACTGCTGCCAAGTCTAAGAAATCACTCGTCTTCGCCGAACTATTGTGTTCTTTGCCAACCGCTACTGCCTCCTCTCAGATAGAGGATTCTATTCCAGACGAAACTCTCTTCCTTATCAGCACCCTTGATCCTTGGTACGGGGACATTATTGTCTACTTTCATACGTCCTCTTTCCGTCCCGAGACCTCTAAGGATGCTTGCCGACAGATTCGACACCAAGCCCAACCATATCGCATCGTTGGGGACACCCTGTACCGTCTCGGTGTTGATTCTGTTCTTCGCCGATGCTTGACCTTCGAAGAAGCCGAGAGAGTTCTGAATGACTGCCACTCTGGTGCTTGTGGTGGTCACATGTCTGGATATGCCACTGCACAGAAAATCCTCCGTGCTAGCTATTTCTGGCCCTCCATTTCCAAGGATTGCATTCTTGCTGTCTGTTCCTATCATGAATGCCATATTTACCAACGGAAGATGCGTGCACCCCCTGCTCCACTGCACCCCTTTGTAACCGTCGGCCCCTTTGCCAAATGGGGCATCGATTATGTGACCTGTAACCCTCGCTCGGCCGGGGGGCATGGATACATCATCGTTGCTGTAGATTATTTTACGAAATGGGCCGAGGCGATGCCCACATTGTCAGAAGACAGTCACACCGCGGCGCAGTTCTTGTTTAATCATGTTATTTCGCGGTTCGAAGTTCCACAAGCCATCGTCACTGATCACGGAAAACATTTTTGTAATCATATGATGACAGAGTTAACAACCCAACTAGGCCTTAGGCATGATAGTTCGACCCCGTACTATCCTCAGGCAAATGGTCAAGTGGAAGCCGTGAACAAAGTTTTGGTCACGATGCTTCAAAGAACTGTTGGCATGCATAAGTCTAGTTGGCATCTGATGTTGTTCTCCGCTTTGTGGGCCTACCGTACCTTCGTGAAGGACGCCACCAGTTTCACTCCTTTTCAGTTAGTTTACGGACTGGAGGCGACCCTTCCCATTGAGTGTGAGATTCCTTCACTGAAATTAGCCGTCAAGTTACTCCCTGATACTACCCCTGTATAAGAGCGACTTCTTTACTTAGAATGGCTGGATGAGACTCGTCGTCTACCCTCCCTAACTATTGAAGCTCAGAAGAAGCGAGTGAAAACTCACTTCGATAACGTTGTTAACCCCCGCTCTTTCATCGAGGGAGATCTAGTACTGCTCTATGATCAAGCTAACGATAAGCTGGGAGCAGGAAAAATCGAGCCTATGTGGCATGGGCCCTATATTGTGAAAAGAGTTTTACAAAAAGGCGCCTATGAGCTTATAGATTATGAAGGTAATCCCCTGGACAGGCCCCAAAATGGGCTTTATCTCAAGAAATATTACGCATGATTCCAGGCACTCTCTTTTTTGTACATACGTATGCTTTCAGCAGTGTGTTGTGTGTGCGTGTTTATTTAGTTTTTTATCTCAGTGTGTCGGCATGATTGCCGCTTATTGTGTCTTTTGCTTCTTGAACAGATGTCTGGATCGTCTTACGTTGGTTTCGCTGATGGTGCTTCCCGCAGTACCCGCAACTTGTCATCTGCGGCATGGGTGATCTACGATCCTCATGGTGAGTTAGTAGATATTCAAGGGGTGTGTCTGGGTTGTATGACGAACAAAGTTGTTGAATATAGTGTTGTGATTGAATTATTAGCTGAGGCAATTAACCTCGGCATTCGCACATTGGTTGTAAACTTGGATTCTCAACTTGTGGTCCACCAACTCAACAGGCGTTATTCCGTCGGAGATCATCGCATTTTAAGGTTGTATTTACGTGTTAAGTTATTGGAAAGAGATTTTGATTTTATTAGTTATCAGCATATTCCAAGACGACTTAATGCAGTAACCGATGCATTAGCTAACTATGTATTGGACAGACATTTGCATAATATGTGAATCAAACATAGTACAAGAAGCATAAAATACAATAAACCATAACAAAATGTATATATATATATATATATATAGATATAGATATATATATATATATCGTGTGGCGCACTGAGGCGCTCAAAAAATAAGAGTACATGTCTGGATAGAGTCTGTGTTCTCCGTACATCTGAGACACATGTCTCTCAAAAAATATGCAGAAAATAAAGCCTAGAAGTCTAATCGTGGTGGTGCTCATGATAGCACGTCACCGCACGCACCAATCGTCTCAGTAAGCGATGAACGCAGGTCGGCACTCCCACTGTGTGCCTCTGATATTCGAAAGGCACGTCCGCCAATCTGGCATAACCCGGAATCCCTTGGGTGAGCCCCTCGAGATTCTGTATCAGCTCTTCCCCCACGGTACCTCCTGCCTGAGGATCAGCTACAGGTTGGCCCCTCCGCGCTATAGGAGACAGGTCGGCTGGTCGCTCTGGGCCAACATCTGCATATGCATACAATCGTCATCAGAACAGGCATGTGTTAAAAAAGACAAAAAAAAAATGAAAATACATAAAACATCAAAAACAAGGAGTTCATACCTAACTCCTCCTCCCAGTCCTCTCCCTCTGGCAGCGGAAGGTCTGGGTCCCCCATGAAATTGGTCCCCGCGTACAGCCAATCCTCCACCACGATCAGCTGTCAGCAAAGCCATATGAAGAATTCGGGCCGGCATGACATCTCCTAGCCCCCTCCTCCTCTGGGCATCAATGTTGCCCAGCGAGCCATCCTAGGCTCCCGTGGCAATGGATCAGCCACTACAGCTCCCTGGATCTGGAAAAGTGGTAATCGCTCCAAGAAGAATGATACCACAATCGATCCATACGCGAACTGTTTCACCCCTGCACGCTTACAATTTGTGAGCTGCCTTTTGATATTAGTAGTCACAGCTGTAGCCCAATCAAAGATGGTGGGGCTGAGGCATTCTGTCGCGAGTATCAGATGGTTCTTGCTCGCCTCATGGGGCGCTTGTACCCCAGCTGCACGTGTGATGGTGAATAAAATCGCCTTGAGTGTCAAGTCCTGGATGGTGTTGATAGCCACCTTAGCACTCTGTCTCCCAAATTGTGCTTCTGGACACACTCGGGCCTTTACTTCACCTACCTTCTCTCGGAAGGTCTACTGCCAGTCAAAATGGGAATTGCCCCTCTCCGTGACAACCCAGTGATGAAATATACATCGGATACCTCCAGCTCTAAGGTCTAGCCCCGTAAACGAAATACTTGGTCATCCTAGTCCCAAGCATCAATTATGAACTGTAACAATTCAGGTTGAGATCGCATGTATGATGTGAGGAAGAATTTTTTAAGGCCACAATCCCTCAAAGCATTCATACACCCCACATCCTCAATGGCCAAGGCGTCCACGGCATCATGTTCTCGTTCTTTCCATTCCACTACCATTTTGGCTTGTTTCATGCACCCACAAGGATAAATAAACCATCATTATAACACTGGTAAATTTATAAACCAGGAGAAATTTAATATGATGGGAAATTCTATGGAAAAACTTGAGTTGCGCGGTTAGCGAAGCCCTAAATTTGAAATTCCTCCTTGCAGACGCTCAATCAGGAATTAAATGCATGAAAAATGGTATGGAAATGGAGCTAGGAGAAGCGCCTCTTACCTGGGGCCGACGAAATCGCAAATGGTTGCACGGATTGGCTGAAATCACCGCCTGAAGTTTTCTCTCCAAACAGACCACCTCCACTCTTCAAGAGGTAAAAAGTAAAAAGTAATTTTGTTTTCACATTTTCACCATATTTATAGACTTTTTAACTCATTTTTGGGTTTAGAAAGGTTATTTTTTAATATTTTTTTTCGAAAATGGGTTTTACGTTTGCTTCTTGTGCAGCGACAGGTCTTTTACGCAGCTTCGATGATGAAACGAGTTGTATTTTATACTTTTTCGGACTCGGTAAATACACGAAAAAGTCACTATGGAGTCATCTTTCAGCTCTTTTCTGACTCGCTAAACATGAAAAGATTGCCGAGTTGTTCCTCTTGACTCGTTAAACGTAAATAAGAGGCGGTCGTCTTTAAACTCTTTTCCGACCGTATAAAAAACGAAAAGATCATCGGGCCTTTGTCGTTTCAGGTTCGTTAGTGGTAAAGAAACGACGTGATGTCGATTGCTTTTTTACTTTTTCGGGTCGGTGTCACTACTCACGAAAAGTACTCCTCGGTCGTAATGGCCGGGCAGTGCTTTCGAGCATAGTTTTATACTTTTTCGGGCTCGAGAGACACAACTTTACGAAAAAGGACACCCCTGGAGTTTTCTTTTTGCTGCCTTTTCAAACTCTCTAAACATGAAAAGACGCTGATTTTTTCCTTTGTCAGACTCGTTAAAACTTTAATGACATCGGGTTTTGTCATAATGACACCATTCAAGCATATGATATCCCCGTCAAGCTTGCCATCCAAAAATAATCAAGGTACTCGCCAGAAATGGTGGGGGAATAAAGGAACCGTAATTGTCGTCGTCGGCAGTATGTCGCTCTTGAACATGGCACTTATCTGCATTCGTGTCTGGGTGGGGACATCTCATCTCGTTTCACAGTTGCCTCCATGGGTTTGGGTTATCCTATTTGACCATTCATCTGCTCGTCGTCTTGTCATCATGACCCCTCATCATTTGACATCAAATACTACCAAATCCGCTGTTGTGTCGCCGATATGTTCAAGAGAAGTTGACCTATGCAGAATACTCAACCTCCCTCCGATATCTCACACAAAACATTTTGTCCCTCTCTGTCTCGTGTCGATGATGTGGGAAACATTATGGCCCACCTTCGATCAAGATCACTTCCTGTCGACTTCAGCTCATTATCCAGGAAGATGACCTAGAGACTCCCTTCTGGTACCTTGGAGCCTGCATGCCTCAATGGCAGGTTCTTCGTGTTCGACGAGAGGTTTTCATCATTGGCCTCCAATCGGATGATTCTGCGGGTGTTCGACATCGGCTCATTGATTCACACGTTGTGGATTGTACCTATAGTACCTTGAGGACCATCGTCATTATTGGTGGTACCTCTCGCGTCTATTAACAGTTTTCATCATTGAATGGTAATCAGACGATGTTCATGCATGTTCGACTTCGACTCCTGTATTCACATGCTTGAACTTGTACTGTGTTCGGGTCGAGTTGGAGCGCAAGACCCCGGATTGTGCATATAGAGATCCGGGCTGCATTTTGTGGATTATTGTAATCATTACATGACTCATTTATTGGATGGCTACGACCATACCTGAGTCCATTCATAGATCCTCATCGGATGGCTGCGTCCATACCTGGGATCCAATTTTTATATACTCTGTTACGGATGGCTGCGCCCATACCACATATATCATGTACTTGAGATATCAGTTGTACTTATTTTTGCAGGTTCTCCGGCGGCAGTGTTTTCAGTCACACATGTTCTTGTAAAGCACTTCACCCCTCTCTCTCTCTCGGGCCTCATGCTTTAGGGGGCATCTGTTACACAGTAATTTGTCACCATTTTTCACCGTCCCTGTTACCCCTCTCCTGCACCTTGGAGGACTCATTTCGAGACTTGTGAGAAGTGACAAGACTTGAAACCACTTGCATCATTCCCCTTTGAACATGAGCTTCATATGCCCTGAAGACATCTCCTGCAGCTTGCCCTTAAAAATGGCCCTTTTTACATTAGCGCTGGGCCACTATGTTCTGCCCGCGCCAATGGGGAAAATCCTATAAAAGGGGCACGCTATTAGCGCTCTGTCCCAGATTCGCAATCGCGCCAACCTTTTTGGGCAAATTTTTTAACCAATCAACCTCCGAAAGTTCTCTCCAACTCATTCACCAACTGAATCTATGTTAAGTGAAGATGGTTTGGCTTCGAATCTCCTTGAATGGGAGGTAGTTTGCCACCATTCCATAGAAGTTTCCAAGTGATGAAGCCAAATCCATTGTTGTTGTGATTGATCTTATCCCTTCCTTTTCATCTATAAAAGCTTGTCTCCATGCCTTGAGCAAGCTAGTAGTGGTAGTGATACTTGTGCTGAAAGGAAGATATCAAGAGATTAGAGTTGCAAGAGCCTTCTTTGTGTCCATAAGACTTAACCTAAGTAAGGAGATCTTGTCACCAAAGAGAGAGAGGCTTGTCCCTCATCCCTTCAAGATTTGCAAGACTTGTGTAGCTGAGCACCCAGCCAAAGGAGGACTTGACGTCAGGACGCTGCTTATATTCTCCTTTGTTGATTATTAATAATAAATGACTATCATTATGGTTCCATTCTCATTGTTATAATGATTGATGTTGAATTATATCCTTCCTGACTGATGTATAATTGCATTTATTAGATTTCACGCTTGTGTTTGTGTTGTTCTCTTTGTGTGCAGGTGTCCATTCACGAAGATAGTGGAGGATTGTGACCGACCAAAGCAAAGGAGCGTGGGCGACGTCTCTTCTACGAAAAAAAGCGTTGGAATCCAAGTAGGTCTTCATCACCTACCTTTTATTTGCAATTAGGAACTTGTGTGATAGCATTGTTTGATTGTTGCTAGACCCGTTCTGGGCTAGTAGGGATCGCTTCTATCCGTAGAGGGGATTTACCTCTCCAACAATGGGTTTGAAAAACTTGAAGGGAAAAGAAATGGAAATTCAAGCCAGCACTAGTACCTCAAACTGTCATGTACAAGCTCCTAATGAGGAAGAAAGAATTGAACTGTTTCATGTGAGGGTGATTTCAAAACATACTAAGATTGACACACTTTTTGATAGTGGGTCACAAGCAAACCTTATATCAAAAGACTTGGTCAAGCAGCTTAAACTTGAGACCATTCCACATCCGAAGCCATATCCACTTGGATGGAT